>DWTO01000360.1:0-22244 GCA_018244755.1 Jemadia pseudognetus
GTTTTTGTAGTAGTGGCTCGGGGTCTGGATATGTGCCCGATGCATGGCAATGGGCTCACCACCTATTCCATAGTGGGACGTAAACGTTCTACACTCCTCTGTACGATAACGGGCGTGATGTTACGTTTTTATAATAATACAGCACAGGAAAATCGAGTAGGTAGGTACATATCAGTTACAATTTTCGCGACAGTAATTTAATGAAAATAATGCCTTACCTCTCCTTACAAATGTTCAGATGTGCCATCAAATAGCAGAATATGTAGGGAATTTTGCAACTTGACTTGCAGGAACGCTTGTCTGTGAAACAAAAATATTGAATTAACAACATTTTGTAATTCATAGCAAATTGGTGTAGATATACCTTATAAAATGATATCTTATTTTATTTATTTGTTCTCTTTATTTGTACACCAATAGGAAATGATAGTTACAAGCATAATAATCTTTAACTTTTAAGTATACAAAAGGCTTTATTTATACTTTACAAATATTTTATAAATTGCTTTATAAATTACTTAAATACTTTATAAATTTATTAAACAAATGTTTCGGAATTCTACTCACTAACACAAAATTATAATAGCGTTAGTGTCATTATTTTCCGACAATGTTGTAGCGTATTTAGATTCGGACATAACTTATGATAAGTTACTCCGGTGAGGTTTATACGCGGACGACTTACGGTAATAATAGCAAATAGACAAATTGCAAATACGAAAGTAACCAAAAATTATATAGGTATAGAGAATTACCGGGCTGGCTACTTGTTAAAAAAATTATGTGTAGCTAGAGCACAAAGAAATTGAACAGCGACAGAAGGTAAGTTGAAGGGAAAAAATTGTATGCATAATCAACACATTAATAAAACATTAAAATGATACGATACCTGTGTCTTAAGTAGATATACCGAAGACAGCGTATGGATTGCGTCTATTCCAAAACGCAATCCGATTTCTCCAATTCAAGTTCACCCTTTTCGTTTGCTGTTGCATCTTCTAATTATCTGAATATTAGAGAAGTAATCATGTTAAGATAGAAAGGCATAGTCAATTGAAATTGTAGCACCGGATTGTTTTGTTTCGAAATTAGTAACGCATGCGTTATCTACCGGCATGCTCTCGCTAATTTCGATATTGTTGTAACGTAGGTTCCGCCGTTCGTTACAACGACAACGTCACCATGTACGCAAGTAGTTAAAGTTAATCAACCCTAACTCATAGCAAAAGTATTATTAAAGCGGTTATACTGTTTATTATATCGATATTCCCCATCGAGGCAGGCATCCGAGTGTACATCATCATACACATCATCAGCCTAACTTAGTCCACTATCTCAGTCCAGCGCCAAAAAGTTGTCTCATTATAATTATCTTGTTGGATAACTATTAAAGTAATAAACATAATTACCAAAATAGCTAATGTGTTGTTGAGATTTTCAAATTTAAGATATGTGTAGGTACCCTACTACTATTATTTAGTATTTTATCTTTATTAAATTATTGAAGTAACTACAGTTTTATTTAATAATTCAGGATGTTTAGTTAAATTATAACGTAACAACAAATATCCTGAATTAGTGTAAGTTATGTAATGAGAAACAATTCACAGAAAACTAATTTTAATGAACGACGGTGTAATTTATCCAAGCGATAAAAACAATCTAGAAATGTTTTCTCAAAATTTGATTCCAGAAAGATTCATTTGGGAACAATGAAGTGTCTACAGAAAATTTAACCTTTCAGGTGCACAAAACTTATGACAAAGAAGTAGGTAATAAGAAGTGATACAAACTGATATAAAAATATAGAAAATATCATTAACCAGTGCCTGTAGTAAACTATTTAAGTAGTTAGTTAATAAATAGATTTGTGGTCAAAAAATGATTAATATAAATTCGAATTTTCCTTGTTTAACAACTTTATTATTTATCATAATTATTGTGTGAAAAATATTGCTATTATTATGAATGTTTGTACAAACATGTGCAATCGAGTTTAGCTTTGAAGAAAATACGAACGATTTAAAGAAAGTATTAAATATTACCTAGAGGTTTTAAACGACAACGAAAATGAAAAAAAATATAGGACGTAGCGTAATTTCAAATGTACATATGTATGGTTCCAGTCAGTTCCCGGAAATGGACTAAATGAAGCTTAATAAACTAAACAATTTATTGTCAATCATTAACCAAAAACAAACACTTACCTTAACTTGCATATCTTTAAATAAACCGCTAAATAACAAAAGACGTCGGAGGCGATTACGCCACAGCGCTGCGCACCACCGCGGCTGGCGCTGAAGTCGATCTTATCATTCGCTTGTATGAAATTCGGTTAATTGGAGTGCCACCACATGCTAAGTGGCAAACAGCGGTTTGATACGAAGAGCTGAAAATCGAAAAATAATGTAAGTTCTTAAAAACTGTAGCAAATTTGTGAATCTCATATTTTTCACATAATACAGATGTATCGAAATCCTACTCACTAATGCTAATCATAGCGTTAGTCCGATTGTATATCGATAATGATGTAGCGTATTTGAATACCAATATAACTTTTAATAAGTTATAAAGGTCGCGTTAATACGCAGATCACATTAACGAGATAATAAAGTACAACATTTTATAATAGGTACCTATATAAGAGATATTTTAACATACAATTTTCTCCTTCAATAATTTAGATGAACAAGCGAAGTTTTGCAAACATTATAAAAAACAAGGCAATTCTAACGTAAATAAAAAAATTACGAAGTACATACTAACCTGAATCTGTCGTTTTATCAAAGATATGTACATAAGAATATGGCATTGCCAAGGCTTAGTATGCAATGTCTAAAGTTTTTAACAATATCAGCAATTAGTGTAAGAACTCAGAGCAGAATCCATCAAAATCGGGTTTCAGATATGTACTGTCGTTTGTAATAAAAAACGTATACAGAGTCTGTAACAAAATCAAATCTTCAATTTCGATCACCATTAAGTCTATAAAACTTCATAATTTCTTTTCATAATTTTGTCAATACTTCATATACCTACATATCAATGACAAGACGGAGATCACAGTGAGCTGGACCGAACCGTTTTCATATCTGCAAAGTCAAGTGATAATATTAAGATAATAGTGAATGATTAACCTGTATTCGGTAATAAATTACTTTGATTTTAAAAAAATGTCTCAGAATTGTCACGCTTATACTAACAATTATAGCATTAGCGTAGGTGATTCTGATGTTGCTCTAGCGTATCTTCTTACTGGTGTATTTATGGATTAACATACATCCGTGATGGTAATACGCAGATGCGGTCAACAAGAAAAATGTGGCCAGTGCGTAACAAATGGTAGAATTGTCCTAATTAATATATAAAACGTCGGAATTTGTAAAGACACAAAATTAAGTATACAGTGAGTAAATATAAAATTAATAATGAAAATCAAATAGAAAATGAAAATTAATTCAATATATATACTAACGCGTATTCCAAGATGATTCATGATAATCAGTTGATTCGTAAACACATGATACAGGAAAATAAGTTTCTTTCCAAAGACGCCATCCGATTTTCCCAACTTGGATCCATTCTTTTCCTTCTATTCGTATTTAGTGTCTTCGTAGTATCTGTGTTTTAAGCACATTCATTTTAATAAATGTGAAGTAGTCAGAATTTATAACAACATAATACTGTTTAGACTAATAATATATGTATAAGAGCATTTTGTTTCGAAAATAACAACGCAAACTCTCTGACTGAAATAATTTGCGTGAAGCTATTTCGTACTGCTGTTGCGTATCGCCTTCGTGCGTAGTCCGCTGTACACTACGTACGTTGATTAAAATACGCAGTAAGCTTGAAATAAAATAATACATAACAATAAAAAAGAAAAACCCAACATATAACATTACCATGACATTCATTTGATAATTTAGAGGAAATTTATTTGTCTTCGTGTTATTTTAGTCTCATACTGTTTACTAGGTATAACATTGACGGTAACTTGACTATCGAAGGACAGAATTATGTTTAACTTGTGAAAATGTGTTGTTAAATGATAGGTACGTCAATGGTAAATGTCACATGTTAACACAAAAAATTTTACTTTAATGATATTTATAGATAACGCTCATCGATCGCAGTGTCAGTGTATTTGTTTGCATATATTATGTACTACAAAATAGAATTACACTATATAAAGAGGAATTACGTAGGTACTGGGTTTAGTTGTTATTTAAGTGTAGTTGTTATTAAAGTCTCAAGGCAATGTTAAATTTTATGAATTTGATAAAGTTTGAGGAACTGAATAACTTACCAAATTACTCAACGCAAGATCTGTACATCCATAGAAAGTGTAGCTGTTGCCAATGTTTATATATATATGTCTGTAGTCGCTCGGCGAGCTATGGAACGCGTTGTGCTCGAAGTATCTCTGAAGGATAAGAAATGAATTTATTCCACACAGAACCAAAATAAGTGTCAATGTTGAAAGGATTATCACGCTGTAGGCTGGTAACACTGGAGTAAGGAGTTCTGGAATGGAGACACCGGTTCGGCGAACGTAGTGCACGCATGTGAGACACTTTTCGATTAGGTGGAATGATGATCTGAAAGGGATGCTGGATGCGGATGTAAATAAACATATATAACTTTTTAGGATCAAGAGATAGTTTCAAGAAAATGCTTGTCAGTAAGCAACTTCTCAGCGCATTTCTAAAAATTCGATGATCGACTTTAGGTTGCATATCTACTTGGTATCTATCTTATCATACAGGAAATGTTCGTTAATTAAAGTAACCAAATTACACCAGCTATGATACATAGCTTATGTCTTGTTTTACGTAATGTTCTTCACACTGCAGCATGTATAAATTATGTTTGTAGTATGGAAGATGAAATTAAAATATAAACGACACAGTTTTAGACATCTTTAGCAACAAGTCGAATTCAGTTTATTAAAAAACATTAGTCGTGGTTTTAAATTCCGGGTCGCGAACTATTGAATTTTTCTAACTTAGATTTTTTAGTACGGGCTCGGAGTCTGGACACGGGCCCAGTGTTTGGTAATATATTAACCATCTATTCCATAATGGTAAGACCTAAACATAACTGGTGAAACGTGTGAGTTTACAACACTCTTTTGCCTATCACTTCGGGAATTCCAAGCGTAATGTTACGTAAAAATATTACTGCAATTATTGATCGAAACAAATGTACCGCGGAACCGAAACCGGCGTACGTAGGTATATGAAGAGAGAGACGGTTGTACAAAAAGCGCGGCATGATTGTAAGGATAGAGATATTTGGTACTCAGTGTTACCAGCCTACCCCATAAGGGTAAGGGCGTGGTGATATTGTGGTAAGGATTAATAATATGTTAATAAATGTTCGAAATCAATTGACGCAAAAGTTGTTTGTTTGACTTTTGCGTAGGAGAATATTTCGTTTTCGATATAGCGTACTTGTTTTAGACGTAACATAATGTATAATAGATTACGTCTAGGCTAAGTAAGAAGAGAGTACGCGGGGAAAATAGTTTAGACATCCCTCACATAACCCTCTCTCATCTCCACATATAGCCATTTGATGTTAAGCTTGGCGGAGACTGAGTTAGGGCAACCAGCAAGTTGATATATATATAGACATTTAAATATATACTAATGCAGTTCTTTTCCAAACAAACACAGAACAAACACGTGTGCTCAGCACATGAATAGTCGTCCCGGGTGGGAAACGATCCCGCAAACCCGGAATTAGTAGTCTGATTCACTGAAAATACCCGAAGCGCAAAGATTCGCTAATCCGACTGTACTTCAAAATGAACTAAGCTACTTAAAAACAGTATTACAACCAACTAAAGTTATACTTAACCTAACTTACTTTTGCATTTATAATATTAGTAGGGACTTCATAGTAATTACCAGCATAAACTCAGATCAAACAAACATAATAGTAGTTAAAGCAATTTCACTTACCTAATTTATGGTTAGATTGATAGTTTCATCTTGATGTGTCGTATATTTCATGGTAGTCGTAATTTAACTTACTCCAATCTCCGACAAGGTCAAACCTGAAAATACAAATTTAATTAGCAACCAACCAAATGAAGCACCCGGATCTGTAAGGTTCGCTTCCACGTGTGCCTTACAAATTAATCTTGCTGTTATTTTGGAGTCGCTAACTTTTTATACTAAAACTTCATCATTAATTCTATAGTGATGAGTGTGGAAGAAGCGCTGTAGGTATACAAGGAGAGGTGCTCTCTGCTTATCTCGTGAGGGACCGGGCGTGAGCGCGTGCTTGTACATTATTTTATTATTGGTACAATAGTTATACTATTACCTATATGTACTCGTATGTATCGAAAACCATTGCAACGAACATATAAACGAATGTTCGAAGGTAATATTTCCGATGTTAATATAGCATGTATAACTTATATACTTCATATAATATGATGTAAGTATAAGTAGAATATACATGCTCCGCGAAATTTTAAATGGCTAAAAGCAAACACGATCGTAAAAATAAGAAGCAATATGACGTTAAGTGATAATTATTCTCTTTTAATAGCAAATGCAAGGTTTCAATGTGACTGAGCATGACCATGATCGTTATAAATATAAATATATTTTGTGACATATAAATATACTTTGTGACATGTAAATATACTTTGTGACATATAAATATACTTTGTGACATATAAATATACTTTGTGACATATAAATATACTTTGTGACATGTAAATATACTTTGTGACATATAACTATACTTTGTGACATATGAATATACTTTGTGACATATAAATATATTTTGTGACATATAAATATGTTTTGTGACATAGTAGGTACTCAATAATGACGGAAAACATTATGGGATTAGTATTTCAGTACATTTTATTGAGTTAAACGTATTATCTGTTTATAAGTGACTTAATTATTTACATGTACATATTTTTAATTGAAAAGTTGGCGAGCAATTTTAACTTCATAAGTCATATTAAGTTTGCCGTAATTGTAGAAGTAACACAGATCATTCGAACGGAATGTAAATAAGTTCACTCACTTTCATCACAGTATCCGTGTCTTATATTGGTGGTACTTTTGTTTTTTTCTGTAAAATATTTTACGTTGGTCATAATACACGTTACTTGAAGCCGTTCAAACTTCAAACCTGAAATGAAAAGTTAATCGGTAAAATTTTGCGACGTCTGACTCCTCTACTTAATTCTTCGGGGATTATAACCATTATGTTATGTTAAACAAACACAGAGCGAAACTATTGATACAAAAATGACGCTACTGGATTTAACTATGACTCTCTAAAGCGTTGGAATTACTTGTTCTGGGCTGACGGTTTACTCCACGGTCCTAACGGACACAAATCCAGGACACTCCCACGTTTCACCAGTTACGTTTACGTACCACTATGGAATAGGTAGTGAGCCCGTTGCGATACGCTGGGCACTTATCCAGATTCTGAGCTACTACTAAAAAATCTAACTTAGAAAAATTTTGTAGTGCTCGTTCCGGAAACGAACCTCTCGAGTTGCACTTGCAACCAACACGACCAACGAGGGAGTCATTTGTTTCATGTAACTAAATATATATATCTATTGGATTTAAAGGTTGTTTTATTTACCCTACTTGTCAACATACGTACATTTGATGTAAATTATATGGAGCTATGACAATCCAATATGAAATGCAATTAGTGAATATCAATTGATATTGAATTATAAAGCATTGTTCGAACGTATTCAGCTGACGATACTCGGTACTCGTATATTTATTTATACGTGAGCTCGTGCCTGTTCTGTTGCTAACATTATGCTCTAGCGTATTTCTATTGAGACGTAGCAAGGTTTCAACTACGCCTTATCCATTAACACGCATTATGAAACACCATAACATAATACAATACGCATAAATCAACTTGACACTCGTTACGCTCCGCTTGCTGTTCTCTCGTCGAATGCTTCAGTACGGCCAGTTATTTAGCTGTGGTTGTTACGTGGTTTCATACTTACGTATATAAAAAAATATGATAAAATTAAACGATTCTATTTTATGCAACTAGTACTTCGCCGTTACGTCATCGTGGCCAGTTGCCTCTATAGCAGTGCCATTATATAAGCATGTATAACTTAGGTGAATATTGTTATACACCCATGCGTACGCACACTTGCACGCATGAATGCACGCACGCTCACTTGCACGCACGCATGCACGCACACACACTTTCACGCACGCATTCACGCACACACACACATACACCACACGCACCGCAAACATTAAGTATATAAATTTGTAAGTTTACGTGTAATATGTATATTGACATTGTAATAAACATGATGTATTGAACATTACATTTATGTACCGTAATTAAAAGTTCGCACAACGTTATGTTAATTACAGCCAGGTACAAACGTATGTGTCAATATTACTAACAATAAACACTATATGTATGTATAATATATTTAAAAAAATTATGCGAATATGATTACCAAGTTTAATGCAGAACTCCCGTTATTTACATTAAAATTAAGATTTATTTTTAAAATATCTATTTATACCTACATGATGAAATCATCATGTACAAATTCTAATACTTTTTTATAGTATCGGACCGCATACATCTTATTCGTGACCGCAGTGGTTCATTTAATTTTATAAACAATGTTAATGATCATTATTAGGGTTACCGTCAAATTCTGAGACGGCCCGTAGATAGTGCATTGTAAATTTTATCTGCATGCATATTATTTAAATTTTTATTTCAATCAAACAGATATATTACTTATTAAGTGAAATATTATTTATTAATTATTATTTATTAATTAATATATTGTTTATAATAATATTAATGATTAATTATTATTTGTTAATTAATTATGAGTTATTTATTTAATAGATTGTTTCTTAATACCACTTTTCAAATACAGATGGAAAAATATAGGTACAAATATTACATATGTAAATTATAAAGAAAGGAGAAAAAAGGATAAAGAACCACTTAATATAATAAATTATTCTTCACTCGTACTTACAGTAATATCATACATGTAGTTTCTATATTCCGCTTCCGTATCGATTGTTGGATACCACCCACAACTACTGCCCGTCAGGTTTCAATTATCTTCAAATTAAGCTCATAAGCCGGTGCTTCAATAGATCTTGATTTGCACCGTTGGAGACCCTACCGACTGCGCCAGTTATATAACAGGTGCAGTGCGACGCGAATTAAACCATCTTGACTTTAACTACTTTTATTAATAACCGATTACATTAGGTTATTTCTTGTTTTCCAAAATAAACACTACCGTCGGTCGATGTGTGTACCGTCGTGTGTCGTAACTAATTATATAAAACTAACATTTAATTCTATTTGAAAGCCTATGTGCCAATGATTACCGCCGGTCGTCGTGAGTAACGTGGTAGTGCCGTCTTTCCTGCGATCCTTAGCGTTCCCAGGGCGCGCGCCGTTTCCTTGAATTCCGACATTCGATACCTTGCCGATACAAGATTGGCACTCCGCGATGTCCGATTGTTATTTAATATTATTTATATATGTGGTCCGTATATGATATAGCAAGCGCGTAAACACTGATTTTAAAACACATTTGATTGCGGACAATACGAAAACTTAACAAATAATCAATAATGTAGATAATTAAAATTTATATAATTTGCTAACACACCTGTACATTGGAGCGTGGTGCCTAATGGCGTCTAGCTCAAGAATAAATGTTGATTCCGTATCTTCCCGGGCGGACGAACCCCTGGGCAGGATATATTAACCTCACGCGATGTTAACCCCACTCGAAAATAAGGCCGAAGGCACATAGGGTAGATTGTTGGAAAAAGATGTATTTGGGTTTCTATATTTGTCACTAGAAGTGTGTCTTAATGTTCGTAAATGAAAATAGTCACAGATAACCTCAATAAACTTTAAATCATTATATCTACGTGTACGGACAAAAAAATATATTTAACACCACTTCAGGTTGTAAATTATAAGTACGAGCATGTGAAACTTTTTTTCCATTCCAATCCATTTTGAGGCAATATGTAAAAAAGATTTTGTCAGGTAAATATAAGAATAATGTTTATCTCTTGTGTGCCCTAAAAGCTTGGCAAGAGACGTTCGGCAATCGGTTCCGACTTTCACAGATAGATGTTATTAAAATTGTTCGATAGCTTCAGTTTTATTAAAATATGCCATAAGACAGAACGGATTATTTTTTTTCGACCCTTCTGTCGTTCGACCCACTGTTGAAACATGGGTCTCAGAATGAAAGGGTTAAGATTATATCATATCACTATAGTTAAGTACGGATTGGCAAACTTTCGTGATACAATTTTTCGTAAATAATTAGTTGTACGATAAGTGGCTGAGCCAATAACGTGCGATAAACTTCGCGATCATGTTTATCATCATTACTAAGGTTTCCCCATCGCCCTTAAATGGTATTCATCGCAATAATTCTATGAAGCCCTTATTTATTTAAGCGCAACCCGTACGCACACATCATTAGGGTGCTTAATTTAAATAAGGAATACATACGAGGGGTCTCCCCTAAAATGAATATAATGGACGTAATATTTATCGTTAAAAACTTGTAGGTACGTAGTGTACACTTTGCTTTGTATTAATGTACTTTTCTGTATTACAAAAATAACATTTGAAAGCTGCCAAGAAACAGTATTTACAGTATTATCACGATAGTTAAGTAAACAATTACGGTAGTGATACTTTTGTGTATTTTTTGGTACCATTTTTAAATTAATTTATAGGTAATTTCACAAATATAATCCCCGAAGAGGTAGGCGGAGGAATGTAGTACGTATGTACAATGCCATGTTCCACCTTTTAAGTTTACGTTCGACTATGGCATAAGAGGTAAGCCTATTCCATATACCGGGCACATTTCCAGTCTCCATGCCATTACCAGAAAATCTAAATTAGAAAAATTTGCTAGTGCACGAACCGGGATTTAATTCCAGGACCTCCCGATCTATAGTTACAATCTACAGTCCAACAAATACGACCAATAGGAAAAGAAGGAAGAAAGGTCAACTGCCTTGATATATTGTTAGAACAGTTATACTATTATTTATTGCGTAATTTTGCCGCCCCCTAAACAATTCTTTTGCCGCCTCCTAAAAGTGCCGCCCGTGACGGGGCGTCTCTCCCCCCACGCTACCCAACTGCGACCCGGCATTGAATAGGTGGTTAGCCTAGTGCCCCACACCGGCCACAAAAATCCAAGTCAATACTAGAAATTTTAAGAAGTAATCTAGTAGTATCCGATCGGGGATTA
Source organism: Jemadia pseudognetus (assembly GCA_018244755.1). Lineage (NCBI taxonomy): Eukaryota > Metazoa > Arthropoda > Insecta > Lepidoptera > Hesperiidae > Jemadia > Jemadia pseudognetus. The sequence goes on from DWTO01000360.1 coordinate 11,318, forward strand.
CAACCCAGGACCTCTTGATGGACAATCGCGCTTGCAACCAAGATGAGGAACGAGGCAGTTTCTTAACTTAAAATACTGCTTTTCTGAGAAGAGCCTCTTATTGAAGAGTAATCGATAAAAGATTTGAAAAAAATTGCCGATTGGTTTACCATGTGAAACACTGATCACTTGTGGATGCAGTGACTTTGGCATCTAAAACTTTTGTTTAAATTAATGTAAATGTAGAATTAAATCCCGCTATATATTAACTTAGTAGGACGGCGCCGCGGCACAATACATTTACGCATTATCTGCTCTTTGTTGCTTACTTGTGAGTCCGTCACTCAAGCCGCTTACGTGGGCAACAGACAGTGCTTTACAATTGTACAGGACAGTTATTAATTTATTCTCACCATTTCAATTGAAACAGCTGTTTTAAATTTTATTGCCAATGACGACGGTGCTGCTATCTAGGTGATCATGCGGTCATCTAGGCGACTGTGCCGCCATCTGTTAACAATGGTGGCGTTTCTCAAATAGGGGTGTTATCGTGATATAAATAAATCGTTAAATGATGTGCAGGTTGTTGAAGTCTACATTTTCATATATGGTAGTTACTGTCAAATTTTTGTTTTCTTAATATGTATCGGATGTCCTCTCTTTGTATCTTGTCGATATCTCTAAAACTACATATCTGTAGAAATTGAAATAAGATTATTGTTTTCATAAGTTTATGAAAATACAAACTTCATACACTAGGTAAATCAATGTCATTAATATTGATTTAAAATAAATAAAATATTGTCCTCATTATCATCCTCATCCTCCGAGCGTTAATCCCGATTACGTCCTCACACTAGTGTATGAGAACCCAGGGACCGCTTTCTAGCTCCGTCTTTCCCGCTTCGCACGGTCTTCGGCATCCTTAATAGTGAGTCCGATAGCACGCATTTTGTAGTTTACGACGTCAAGCCAGCGTTTTTTGTGACTGCCCCGTTCTGCGATACCCCGCCGGGGCCGCTATGGTGAGACATTTGTTCCCCACGTAGTTTGCCGATAAGTAGGTACTTAATAATTATTGATTATCATGTAGTATCTATTACGTTACATATGTCATGTGTTGACTGTTGATAGATATTCAAATACTTAAACCAGACGCTAAAAATGATGCCGTTGTTTTGTTATTGAATTACAAGATGGCGGATGCTATCTGCGTAGTAAACGTGCGCGGTGCGAAAACACATGTCGAAACACGCATTCTGTTGTTATCCATGAAACCAATAATAAAACTATATCTGGAATTAACTTTATAGTAAAGTATTGTACTGGCTACAAAATTTGCAATATTAATTTGCCTAACTTCATCAGTCAGCAATTTAACTCTCCTATTAGAATGACTATAATCTCTTTTTTTAATGAGGACTCATGGAAATTGAATTATCAGAAATGAAAATCTTATAAGAAACTCGTTTCTTTCTTCTAATAAGACAAACGCCAAAAAAACATATTTAAGCGATTTAATAGTGCCAATCAAATAGTCTGACAAGTTAGGTAATCTTTAAAATAACCTTTCATTGTAAGTATTCCTTTGTCCGAGAATGATTTACCCTATATTTAGTCTGTGAAGCACTCTACATTTAGTCTCGAGGGCACAATCATCTAAATGTATACAAAGAAAATACACTTACCTTCGACAGCCAGCAACTGGAACATGTTTCAATATGTAAATACAGCACACACAAATAAAACTGTTACGAACGCCAATTACATCTAAATACAGCAGATATTTCATGAAATTACCGAAAAATGACTTCGCTGACCTAAAATGTCGGGTTTTCGCTGTGGCGTCAAGCGTCCCTTTAGTTTCATATTTATCACGCATGCGCAGTTCTTGTTGCCGAGATCCCCCTTGACAATAGGTTAGAATACCAGCAGAGGTCGCGCAAAAATGAATGCGTGTTACGCCATCTACATTTTTATTAGTGAAACTGGTAGATTTAATATTTTTTTTGAAGTATTTAAAAACGTGCAGCTTATAAAATATTGTAATAAGCATATTACTTGAATGAATTCTCTGTCTTTTATAAAGTCCTAAATAATCGCAAATTTGTGAAACACAAAATATTTACATTGTACATATTATTATTTTAAATGAAATGTATTAAGCATTAATTTGGAATTGAAAAAATTAAATTTGTTTTAAACAATCTAAAACCTGCCTATAAGAACCGTAGCGAAAAGGAGTTGCTTAAGAAAGCATCTTAAGAAAGCATCTTAAGAAAACATCTTAAGAAAGCATCTTAAGAAAGCATCTTAAGAAAGCATCTTAAGAAAATGTCTTAAGAAAGAATACGTGTTGTACCATTAATCTGTCCAACACTTGTTGAGGAGAAAATATCAACAAAAAGCTTTTGAAATCCGCGTAACATTTCACTGTGAAAATTTTATACTAACGCCTTCTGTTTACAGTTACGCTCCTCACACAAAGCCTTATAGACAATAGGCTCATCACCTATTCCGTAGTGGGCTAAAGCTTAAATAAATCTTACATCTAAACTTGGACAGCAACCGGTAACCTTCCTTCCTCATCAGTTGTCGGTTTTCCAAGCGATGTGGTCTGCACATTGCCACTTCAACTTCTGTTTTTAAGAGCTATTAATATCTCATCGAATGACGCTGAATTTGGGCAGTTAGAAGTATTCATTTTCCACTAAAGCGACATAATGAAGTATTAAATAAAGACAATGAAATCAAAGTAAATCACATACCTACATATATTGCAAAGGTTTCAACAAATAAAAAAGCGATTGCTCATAATGCAAAATTCCTTGACATGCGAAATGCCTTTAGTCGTGATCCAACATACATGTATTTACATTTATGTAAATATTTTTATAGCTATAATGACTTGGAATCACAAAATGTCTAAGCCAACGTCACATCAAACGGTCACGTTCATTGTGAATGTAAAAGCTACATCTGTCGAATGACAAATCAACTTATAACTTGTTAAACGTTACTTTGTTACTTTGCGACATATTAATTTTATTTCTGTATTGGGAATTTTAAGCGTTTTATTTCAAAATTCAGGCGACAGAATATTTCAGATTTGTTTATATTAATGTTATATTTAAATTACCTTGTTTATTTGTAAAGGTAAATAAGTTAGTTAACAAAACTAAAAGCATAACTATATAAAAATAGGTCCCGCTGAGAATCGAACTCAGATTTCTGGATTCAGAGTCCAAAGTGCTAACCATTACACCACAGAACCTTTGAAGGCATTGACGGAAAACTGAATATCATTAAATCCGCGTTGACATTTTCTAACTATTTTTATTTCTATTTATTTATTTGTATTCATTTTTCCTTTGTGTTCATTTGAAATGTTTATATTCATATATGTTTGTATTCATTTACACTTAAACTTTTAATTATCAAAAACTCCTCCAGAACCTGCTCCACGGATATTTGTCTATTGTTTTATCTTAGGAAATTTTTCATGCTCTTATTGTATTAAGTTTGTTTTAATTGTTAATTTTTTGATTGGTAATTCTCATTTTACTTATCTAAATGGAGGGATATAATACTTTAACAGGCGTCTAAAGATTTTGGAGTCAAAAAATTAACAGGCTAAAAACAAATCTTTTTAGGGCACGTGTGAACTCAATTGTGAAGAAACATCTCTGAATGAAACGCGTACCTACCCTTCAGAGTACTATATAATATTGTCTAAGGCGTGTGATGACTACCAAGCCGCACTTGGCCAAAGCCAGATTTGAATCTAATAGCACAAGGATAAAATACGTCACAATTATAAAATACGCCGGTATTCGATATTGTTAAAAATATTTCAATGTTAAATAAAATCAAGTTAAAAAATTCAGTAATTGGCTGACAAGTGTAACACGGAGTAATATAAAAGTACTTAAGAAAACAATCTGTATATTATAAAAATGAGTACCTAATCCTTCCTTTCCGTTTTAAAAGCCTGGTACAGTATCTCGTCCATTGCTCAGGCATGTTTGTTAACTAATCAGTTACATTACCGGCACACATTATTCACAGTGACAAAAAGATACCTGGCAATCGAAATTAACTTATAATGTCAACAAATAGTTAAAAGCAACTGTTTGTTTATTTTCGTAGGTTTCGTTGTTAAACGTTTGTAAAGAAATTGTGACTCTGCTGAGATACGACCTTTGATTCCTGCTTTAAAAAGTTCATAGTTCTACCTAACTAAAAGATCATTTCGTAGATAAAATACGGTTTCGTGAACTCTCCCGGATTTCATATTCCAAGTAGATTTAAGTTATTTAGTTTTTATGCATATCTACTTTGATTTAACCCATCCTGTAATCCGTGAGCGTATAACTATAGACCGGGAACTACTCCAGACTACGAGTCACGTAGGTAGTACGTACCTACTAGTAAACATTCTAAGTAAAAAAAATCCGATAGCATTCGATACAGGAATCGAACACAGGACCTCTCGATCAGTAGTCGCGTTTAAATAATATATCAGTAGTCGCGTTTAAATAATATATCAGTAGTCGCGTTTAAATAATATATCAGTAGTCGCGTTTAAATAATTTCTTATTTAAAAGTTTTAAAACTAAAGAAAAACTAATACGGTCTAAGCTTAAGACATATACCTACTCGTATAGGGAAATAAGATAATATCTCGCTCTTTTAGAGCCAAATAAAATATAAACATGGGTTCTTAACATTGCGTCTCACTCATTTTTATGGAGGGGGAGTAAGATGCGAGATTTTTAGTGTAACCTTAATCGGTGTTCTCGTCGCCGTAGACATGCCATAATAAATCATTTTGCTTCTCGCTCATTCTTATGTTGTTAGAGCGAAACATAGCTGATTTCCGCCGAACCCGCCATTCCGGCCTTATTTATTATTAATATCTACGTGTTAAAACTTCGCTTACTTTTTGTTGTTATCTATCTCATGCATGACATTCGATACTGAACTGTAAACTTTTGGGGATAAAGACGATCTTTTGATGTGAGATTAATTACATTTAAATATGCACAAGATAAATAAATGAAGGGTTCATTGGAAAACTCCCGACTGGTTTCTGTACCATCATCATGGTCGCTTTTATCATAATATCTGTTCACTGCTTGACGTATACCGTATAGTACCTCCCTTAAGGGCTACATCGCGTCTTGAATCCTCTTTTTGCCTCCAGTTTCAGCAGGACATCATTCCACCAAGCCGGAGGGTGTCCTTCAGTAAGATTACCTAGTTGTGGTGTTCGCTATAGAACTCCTTTACTCAAAACTTTGACGGTTTTTCGACAGGTACGATATGTTCAGTCCAATGCCCCTAGAATTGCTAATTCGGTACGTCAACGGATTGTCTTTGACTATTGTTCTGTGCTGAATGCTTTCATTGCGGATTGTATCCTTTACAGAAAGTTCGTGCATAGTTTGTTTCATTGCTCGCTAAGCGAGTCTAAACTAGTTGACCAGAAGTACCTACTGTGAGTGGTCTACTTTACAATTCAGTATAGGTATCATGTGTAAAACGCACTGGCTAAATTGAACTTTGTTTTTCAAATATTGTTTTATGAAGAACACGAAAGTGCCTATATAGTTTAGCAAATGCTAACAATGTAACATTTAAAAAAAATTACCCTTACATTACGCCTGTAATCCTCGAAGCAGGCAGGGTGTACTTCCGCGTTACACCACTTACGTTTCCGTCCCACTATGGAATAGATGGCGAGCCTATTGCCATACACCGGAAATATAAAAATCCAATAGTGCGTAATCCGGAGATTGAACAGGGTCTCTCGATCAGCAATCATGCCTGCACTCAACTAAAGAGGCCTTGAAAATAGTTTTAATTTAATTGCAACATTTATTCTGCAATGGTGGCAATTGGTGGCAAACGGAACCTGGACCCTGGGTCAGCTGTCAACCACTAACCAATGGACCAATTGACCACACTGAGGCGGAGCAATTTCTAACACGTATAGACATTTCAAAAAATATGTCCCGTAGATCCGTCAATGCAGAACTTCGCGGAAGCGAACAATAAAATCTTGATTATTGTCAATGTGGTCAATATTGTCATGGCATTGATTAAGATATATACGCAGTTAGCGCATGTAGCATGGCGTGAAATTAGGGTTAATATGTATAAGGAATCAGGTAGTAACATTGTATAATACAGCCTATAAAGATGCCTTTTAAGATTTAGTTATTAAGTATACGCGTAGTTGCATCCTAAACAAGTGATTATGAAATATGTGGCGAAAATATACTGGTAATATGGAACACGTACGACACCAGCCAAAGACTAAGTGGTCCATTAGCTCATCACACGTACGTATATTTAAACAAATCGTTAAACGTGACACGACGCCAAAATCCTCGAAGAGCTAGGTAGAGGAGGTAATACACAACCACATTTCACCAATTACGCTCGAATGTTAAGCCTATTAGCATATGCAAATTCTCGATCGACAGTCGCGTTCGTATAAACTTTATCAACGAGGCAGTCATATGTTTAAAAGCATCATATGTTTATAAATACATAATATCGCGCTCGTAATTCTGGAAGGTGGGCTGAGGAATGTGATAGCCAGCCACGTGGCAACAGTTACGATTACATCAACAATGGTATAAAGGATGAGCATATATATTCATATATTCAGCAGTGGAAATAGAATATCGTTCGCATCATAATGAGTATAGTCATTGCCAAGTTCTAATTACTGCAAGGGGCGCTGTACCTTCGCTTTGTTCAAGAATGTCCAAGAAACTGCCAATATAGCGATATTTCATTTTATAGGCGACAAAAAACTACAAGCATATTATATTCGACACAATACATATACCTATTGTTTTTAATATGTTACATAGCATTTTAATTTTGAAAAATTGTTTATAATCGTTGCGTACATGAAAATAAGGTTTGAACTTTTCAACAGGCCAAATAAACATGCTGATAGCAATTTAATTCAAGATCAAACCGCGTTAACAACTTGCTAAATTGCTGATAATTTCTTAGTTTGATTCAGTTCTGAAGCTGCCACACACACGCGATAAAGACATTAGTACGGTGACGAATTACTGCGGTCAATGATAAGAACAAAAGAGCAAAATGGTTTGATGCGTCGTCGTGAGCTTTAGGCACGTGCGTCACGCCGGAACCAGTGCCGGGTAGGCGGAACACTGCATGCCAAATATCCCAACCATAACTACATTAATTACTCTCGTCATGAACGAATGCTCGTTTCGTGCTTTTCTGATCCATCAATCAGTCGATATTTGACCTATTTGGTGAAGATATCCATAGCCAACTTAAGTAAAAAAATTGTCAACTGCATTTTCATCGCACTATCCGATCGTCGAAATAAAAATCAAAAAACAGCTATTACGTATTGTTTACAAAGAACAGAAAAATATCTTCGCTCATAAGATTGTATTTGGGGCAACGTTTCTTCACTTTGCCTATTTACCAATTCAAAGCGGTAGCCATGATTTCAAACGTTGACCTAAATACGAAATTATTCATCTGTTATTGACTCTGTTTACAGAGGCATAGATCTTTATTCCATGAAATTCTTATGGGCTATGTACGATTGATCACCTGACTGGGGCTGCGTGGCAGACTATGGCTTTAATCCTTCTTATCTAAGGTGGCCCATATAGGTACAATGGTTGACCATAAAAGTGTTAATGATGATCACATCGCTCAGATCGCAGAAAGCGCGTAAATGTTACAAATAATCGCTAAGGCTTGCAACGCTAATAGGATTTAATAAAAGGTTCTACACTATTGAGGTTAGGTGTCAGCAACTGTAGTTTGTAAAAACTTGTGACGCAGCAGTACCGTAATGCGGTTACACGTAAGGTACAATTAGTACCCATAAATTTCATTTTGTCATTAAAATGATAGTGTATAATATATAATTTAATTTATTGCAATATCTTACTCACCTCTTATGCACAAGTTCGATGGCACGACGAAATTTACATATCAAAACAGGAAAAATAAAAATATTTCAATTTAAACACCACAAGCTAATGAAATCACTCGCGATACCACTACGTCATATGTTCACTGACTGGCGTGTTCTGAGTTATGGCAGGCAACGTAACGAAGTGGGATGTCCGCTGTTGGGCCTGGAGACTGCAAATGGCGTTACGCTGAAGTCACATTCGGTCAGAGTACACCTGTTGTAAGGGTCGCTACACACTTATACGGATACAATCATATGATCTACATTGAATAGTGAATAGAAACCAACGAAGCTATCAATTATAATAGTACAAAGTTAGTAAACATTAATTAAAATTATAAAATGTGGTTTAGTTTTTGTGACGTGCTTGAGTGAAAACCGTACGTTTCGAGAATTACTTAATATTAAAGCATTAGTGTGTAAGATGTGAAAACACTTTAAGTATGTGCAACACAGCTACTGGCAGCCGGCGCGCTGTATGCAACGTACGTAAGCTTTATTTCGGATTTATCTGTTGCACACTAATTGGTAATATTGACATTTGAATCTCATTCCCAATTTTCGTAAGAATATTGGCAATAGGGTCAACCGCAACTCCATTAGGGTATGTAAACGTAACTGGTGTAACGTGAGTGTCTACTGTATAGTACTCTGCCCACCTCTTCAGAGATTACAGGCGTGTTGTTACATTTTAAATGACATGTCCACGATATTGTGCAAATGACAAGTCCATTGATATTTCAATATTGTCATCCATATTTATGTTTCTGTGGCCACTATTTAACTTATAAAGGAAAACAACAAATGATATGATTTTAGAGATGAATTATGCTTACACCAATATTAAAAGAAAGGTAATCGCTAAAAGCCCAACCGTAATACTTCACAAAAAGATTATGCTACGCCAAGCGATATAAGATTTTACCAGTTCCAAAATGGGACATAAACGTTAGGTACTACTAATGAAACGTGGGAGTGTACCGCAAATCTCTGCCTATCTCTTTGGTGATTACAGGGGTAATGTTACGTGTTTTAAAATTATGCCCGATAGGTAAATATTTTGATAGTTTTCGTCCTTATGCCTAATATACCTCAAATGATAATATTGCTTTTCCGTACAGCGTCGGGAGATTTCTATTTTTCGCTAAGATGCGGAGTACCTACTACAAGGGAGCACACTTTGTCACCAGGTGAAACAATCCAATATTTTGCATATTACTTTCACAAAAATTCCATCCGCACACTTTGATTATTTCACTTTACACACTATAAATAGAGTAAATGAAAAACACATTCGCGACGAAAATCAATGTTGCCAGAACTGGATTTAATTCCATGCAACGCATTCGAAACCGCGTATGTTATTAATCAATACGAAATTTTGTTATTTAGGGGTGTCACTACTTAGGGTTGTATGGAGCCCTCTATAATAAGGGTGTACTTGAATACAGCCATCTCGCTCAGACTTTAAAAACCTTTTGAAGTGGGGATGACTAAAACGCGTACGGTACCGGCCAGATGTCCTTATTAACGGTAAGAGTCCTATTCTCATGCTAATTCCATTGTAGCTCAACAATATCCATGAACGATGATAATCTCCCGGATTCGACTATACAATTTGCTAACAATAGCACGTTCAAAAGCAACGAACAAAATAATACGGGTTGGAGTATCAATTTAACGCACGACTTAATCATTCCTGACATGGCCACAGCAGCTGTAGACATATTACGTGCAAATAATAAAAGGCGGATTTAAACTCACATTTAATACTTCTTTAAAATACAATGCTCTGCGGAATTGATAATGACATGGGTTTTCAGGGCCCTTACACAAATCCAAAGACCCCGCATAGGCGGCTTCTTGTATTTAATATCACAATACAATTACAAACATGCTTGCATTTTTTTTCCCTAACATAAACGTAACTTCTCGCCTGTAATCCCCGAAGAGGTAGGCAGAGGAATGCAGAACACTCCCACCTGTCACCAGTTATGTTTACGTCTCACTATGGAATAGGTGGTGAGCCTATTCCCTAACATCTTGAAAATAATCAAGAAAAGATATTGGACAAATATCTCTGACTTTGTAATGTTACCTTGCGCACGTTTTCATACATACATATCCTCACGGCAGGTCCCTCATGGGGTAGGCAGAGAGCACCGAGTGCCAAACAATTCTATCCTCACGCACCTGCCGCGCCTCCTCCACATTCATCACTCTCTTCATACATGTGCGCCGCTTTCGAAGACTTCTAGCTCCTCAGAAGCTAGTATCTGGTTTATTTGATCAAGATCAGTTAGTTTTGGCTTTCCTCATCACCTGCGTTCATCAGCCATTCTCTCAACATGTACGAACCATCTGAGCTGCCCGTTCTCATATTTACACCGATATTCTTTTTAATACAAAGCAACTTCTCTACGTCATAATTACGAACGCGGTCGGCGAGTGTGAAATCTTAATACCTGACAGTTCTCTAGAATGTTCTACAACGCCATTTTGACCGCGTCCTTCAGCCATGTTATTGACATGCCTGCTTGTCCGGTGTTTACTGATACTGACTGCTCAGTTGTTGGATGGTGGTTTGATTATTATGCGGAACAAAATATTTTTGTGATGACCGCAAGCTACTCTTTGTAAATTTGGATAAAAAAATATCTACATTTGTATGTATTTAGAAACTTATACTTATAAATACATATGTTTATCGGCTGCACGGTCACCGTGGAATGTGAGTTGGTCCAAATATTGTATTGTTAACGTAATATAACGTAACATCACGCTTGTAACCGCCGAAGAGGTAGGCAGAGGAGTGTAGTACACTCGCATCACACGTGTCACCAGTTAACTTTATGTTCCACAATGGAATTGGTGGTGAGTTTTTTGCCGTACAACGGGAGTACATATATCCAGACTCCGAGCCATTATTAGAAAATCTAAGTTAGGAAAATCCGATAG
>DWTO01000361.1:0-22228 GCA_018244755.1 Jemadia pseudognetus
AAAGTAAGACTTTTTTCAGGCTAATATCAGACCAAAAGTTTTCAACGAAAATTGTATTGAAAAGCTTATACACGTATATGTATATTAATAATTAAAAAACAATAATTATGCGCTAACAGATACCTATTGGTATTCAAACATAAATGACTAAATGTTATTGATACTTTGGTTATTAATTATATAAAACAGAAATATAAGTACCTATTTGCGTTTCAGTATTTTATCGTAACTGGGGAGGTACAAGGCCATATTGTTCTAACGCGAATAGAAAAAATATATTTCTATATTCCTGTGTCGAATGCAATGGACAACCGCCAGCGGTCTTCAAATGCCGCAGCAACTTAAGACGCTATAAAAGCAAGATAGCCAATTAAATATACCTTCAATTGAAGGTAAGTAGCACGTAGTACAGTGACCTCTAATGACTCACGGACAACTCAGGGCGAGGATTAAATCTATTTACTAGCACCGGATCTTACGAACTTTGCGGGGATTACGACGCTTTAATAGAATTTGGTCTCCAAATTCAATATTGTTTGTTATTTTTGTGTAGACTGTTAATAAACAATACATTTCAATACCTACATGCATATATCACGTCTGTAATCCCCGAAGAGGTAGGCAGAGGAGTATAGTACACTCCCATGTTTCAGCAGTTACGTTTACGTCCCATTATGGAGTACGTGGTGCGCCTATTGCCATACAATAATTATGTTGTTTATTATAGTGATCATTTATTTACTTTAGGGATAATTGACTAGAGTATATTTCATACCAAAATATTAACAAAGATTAAAGATATCTTTCTCTCTTTCGCCAGAGCCTTCCAAATGTAGCAGGTATTGAAACTTACCCATGTCCGGACACCGAGCAGAGTAAATTCTACGCGCATTTAATTTGCTTTATATTTGTTTGGTATGCCCGTTCATTGGTGTACAACAAAAAATAAACAAATAATGTTTAATCTTTGAACACTAAATAAAAGTGAGATTCAAAGACCATGTGACTATGTATAAAGTATTCAAAGACTATTTGTAAACTGAGTTTGTGCCCGGCGTATGACAATAGGCTAAGCCACTATTCCATAGTTGTTGAGTGTACTACTCTGCCTACCACTAAGGATACTACAGGCGTGATGTTAGGTTCTACCTGTAAATAAATTGTTGCGTTGTCCGTAACTATTTGTTCGTAACGCTTAGCGTAGTTGCAATCGGTAAATGATCAATGATATCTGAACGTATAGATCAGCAGAGCGGTGGTAATTAAATCCTTATTTGGTCATATGTTATTTACGTGCGACATTTGAATGCTTGACGTTGGAAGATTTATATTACGGTTCGAAAGACATTAGACAATGCAGTCATATTATAGGTATTTTTAAAATAGTTGTTAAGAGGATGTCACTATGCAAGAACCGATAAAGGGAGAACTGTGATTATACTTACCTATTATTATTTTCGTTTCAAGCCGCCAGGCCTTTCACAGGGCAGGCAGGAAGTACCAAGGGCCGAGTATGTGCCAAAGGTCAGCCTTTTATGACCTTGCTGTTACAGCTGGAGAAATTAATAACCTGTGTATTCTTATGGCCTTTATTCTACTCTTTTATTTACAATATTGTTTAATTGCAAGTAATATTAATAATAGATAATGATACGATATAGTTTATTTGCTCATAACAGAACTGCGTAAATACTAAAGTTTTGATATTTGGAAACGATATCGATAGTACCTAAGGGTCATTGAATCTATTAACTCCTTCTACTGTTCGCTAACCGTATTAGTTACGGCAATAAATTAACGAACACTTCGCCGTGAAGATATTCTAACAATAGATCGTGAGCGAAGCGGAAGTTACGGCAATATTGTTGTATATTTTATGTGTTTTTATTTTGCAGAAGAATCAAAACAAGATTGACCTCAATATTGATGATTGCATTTTTTTCGTTTTTTGTAATATTTCTATCTTAGGTGACATGTACCTATATTACCGTATTGGCTAGTATTTTAGGCAGTCTAGTTTTTCTATTTTGCATTTGGTAGTGAACTTAATGTCAGTTACCACTGTATTTTTAAATTTTCCAGGATGATCAGGTAGAAATCGTTCAAAAACTTAAGTAGATATAGTTCTGTTGGTCCCTTGGTTAGAATCGTTGATAGAAGAGACTTAAGTAGTGAGTATCCAGTAACGATAAATATTTGTGTGCCCGCATCCGTGAGTTTATGTTCTGTTTGGAAGTAAAATTATATGCCCATGATTTTGGTAATCCATGTAGGTATTACGTCGTTTACTATTCGCCTGGTTGATGTAAGTCAGGCTCAGTTTAGTTCTGGGTCAGTTGAGCATATATGAGCCGTGGTAAGATATTATCGTTATTGTCTGCTCTATACGGCAATATAATTAGGCAAACGGAATGCCTAATAGAATTTTGTACCAGTCAAATCTAAGCCAATATTGCCATGTTAGAAACGTAACATCAGGCCTCTAATCCCCGAAGAAGTAGGCAGAGGATTGTAGTACACTCCCACGACTGACCAGTTACGTTTACGTCCCAATATGAAATGGTGACGTGTCTATTGCCATACATCGGGTACACTTCCAGACTCCTAGCCACTACTAGTCCAATAGTGCCCGACCGATCTTCCGATCTTCAGTTGCGTTTGCAATTAAAATTAACAGAACCAACGAGGGAGTCAATATTGCCATGATCAAGCAAGTAATGTAATATTAAGGTAAAATAAAAGCTGTTGTAATATCGAACATCACTTTATTTAGTATAATTCAACACAAATTAAATAGCTAAAAATTTTCTGTGCGATAAAAGCTAGATACAAGCATTATAATATCTTTGCTTAACTAAACGATCAAACTAACGCCATCTCTTGTGAAACTATCCTAACTAAGAATCAGTCACATTTCTAACAAAGTTTAATATTCATGGCCACGATACTACTACTCGTCTGTAATTACATAGTTAACATAAGAATAATAAATCTCAAATTAAAAAGCCGTAATCTTCTTTACCTTCTGATTGTAAAGTTTACGCAACCCAAATACACACAATATAAGACGCAAACTTAATGTGAATGAAAACGGGAAATGTTTTCTCCTCGAAGTTTTTTCTGTGAAAACCTTATATCTCTCAGTCGGAAAGGTATTTTAAAGATGGCACGCGGTGGTCGGTCTCCGTCTAGACCGAGTTAATTTGCTAAATACCTGAGTACAATAGAGTAGCGTCGGCAAAAATAGCACCTATTTCTAGCTAGAATACCTAGGTTTTTGTGAGCCTAGATATCTTAAAGATTTTTTAATTTCTTATAGAATTTATAGAAATAAAAACTCTAACACATGTTGATAAAAATATTTATTATGTTATGTAACATGATAAAAATAATTAAATTAAAATAGAATTCCTTTTCATGAAGCCTTACTATCTTTGTAATATTGTATCTTGAAAATCTCCTTATTTATTCTTTATTGTGAACACATCTCTGTGTCAGTTTGGGCTGCTATGAAAATCCTATGCAATGTTACTTTATATTGTGATATTAACCCAATAGTAGGTGAACTCACGAAAGGGTCCAGTGAAATTTTCATGGATGTCATTTTATGTGTATATAAAAAAGTATTTGTAATTATTAAAATGTAACAGTATATAAGTGTAGTAAACTCCCACGTTTTGCCGGTTATAGTGGGATGTTTTTTCTTGTAAAGAAATTCACGTTTGATTACGGGTGAGTGCCTACGATGCAGCCCGCTCTGCGCTTGTAGCGACGTTTAAATCTGTTTTAGAATAATTGTTATGAATGTAGTTTGGCGACTTCCTGACAATATGTGCCCCGTTGATTTGTTGAGTGCACCGTCATAGATTATTTATTTGCGTAGAGAAGTATTTCGCAAAATGAGAGATTCTTATTAGGCTTTTTGATACAATTTGTTATGGCTTCGAATAAAGCGCTTGTTGAAATGTCGTTATTGTTCATACGATAATTCTCATCTACCACCTTGCTATTTTAATCTAAAATGCCTAAAACTTTACGTAAACGCAGTGTATGTTTTTAATGATTTATTTATTGTTTGTACTCAAAATCAATAAAGACAATCCGTTGAGTGCTTTCAGATTAATTTAAGACAACTTGTACTTTTGTTGTTTGACAGGTAGTGTCCTTGTTATGTTATATTGAAATAGGCATTAAAGTGAGTTACATGTACAATAATCTGTGGCGCTCCGTCGGGCAGTAAATCAGCGAAACAGCTCGTGTCGGGTGTCACACGCATGCTCTATGAATTAGTGCTTCCGCTGACCGGTGAACTGTTTATCACCTTTTCGCTTTATTTATTCCGAGTTTCGTGTCCGAATCTGCTTCGCTCGCATTATGCAAGCGAAGCATTATGAACGATTGCTTCTTAATTCACATTTTGCCGCGGTTAGCCCATTTGACAGATTGGATGACATTTTAAACGATGACAGTTGTTAATCGTTTTTGTAATTGTTACGTAATGTTTTTCTTTTTGTAAATCGTTATAAATATTACTTGTAACATGCTAGTTAAACATATAACTCACGTTAGTTTTATGTAGACTTAATCAAATAATTCATATGTGATGGAATAGACACAAGCAAGTATCTATAGGTATCATCGTATGTATATCATTATGTGTGTGTATCATTAAGTGTAGGTATATCAAGGGCTTTGATGACGTTCATGGGCGAGTCTTTAAAAAGTCTTTAAAAAGGAAATTGTATACAAGGTATTTCATAATATTTTGACAAAATTCTGATATCGTACTAATTGTTTATAATTTTCTATGGACTTTTCAGCTTAAGAGACGGGTATATTTACCACTGATTTCCTGAGCCTATAGTAATGAAATTTTTATGGGATTCCTACAACATTTTCAGTTAATCTTTAAATATTATGTATGAAATGTTACTTTGGCAGTATAAGTTGAAAAGAATAAAGATATTTGGCATTCGGTGCTCTCTGCCTACCCCGTAAGGGACCAGGCGTGAAGTTATGTATGTAATGGAAGTATAAGTTTAAATTCAAAATAGAAGCCCAGAAATACAAACAGGTAGCTCAGTAATATGACTCGGTCGACATTTGGCTGTTCTCCAGGCCTAGCCACAACTATGTTACGGCAATTTTAACCTTATCACCTAGCTCATAAAGTTATCGTTCGCTACTAAACAACAAAAACTAAGGTTTTATATGCAGTTATATAAGTGTTTAGCACATGATTACTGTGAGATTATAAAGTTTCCGATATTGAGTCTTAATACTAGGTGAGTAGAGATTAAAATTATTTGTGTAGTGTGTTGTACAAATATTTTACTATATGACAATACTACAGTTGTTTATTTCATTGGTATTGTTATGTGAAACGGCTATTAATGAATTTGTTTTATAGATTATATCAGGTTATTTGTTCTTTTATATTGTACTATCAGATAAAAAAATTACAACCCGCTTGTAATCCCCGAAGTCGTAGGCAGAAGAGTACACTCACAGATTTAAACAGTTACGTGTACACTACCAGATACTTTGTAACACGTGGTACAGGGTTATACCTTTATTTCCCTGTATTTTAACTTGAAACAAACTGACAATACTATATTACAGTTATGTATATCTGTACGTACATAATTATGTACATACGTTCTTTAATTTTTCATCATAACTTTCTTTAACTGGCAGAAAATGCCAATTGGCATTTGAATACCTCGTTGGTCAGGTTGATCGGGAGCGCGACTACCGACCAAGAGGTCCTGGTTTCAAATCCCGGGTCGGACATTATGACTTTTTTCTAACGCTAATCTGAAAACGTACTCGATGTGTGGCAATAGACACATCAAATATTCCATAGTGCAAAGTAAACGTAACTGGTGAAACGTAGGAGTGTTCTACATTCTTCCGCCTACCCCTTCGGGGATTTCAGGGGTAATGTTACCTAACATAAACGGGTAAGTGTAACAAGACGTAATATGAGTCTCGTAAGTCTTCGAAGCCGGCGTGAGTGTTCCAAAAGAGTGATGAATGTGCAACAAACATGTCACGTCTGTAATGATAAAGATATTTAGTACTCTGTACCCTCTGCCTACCCTGTGAGGGGTTTGGCGTGACGATGTGACGATAATATTTTTCTTGCATTTAAAAGCTAAAGTAACCTTATCGGTAGTTAAAATACAGTTTCATAGTAATAATTTGGTTTACTTTCTATATAGGTAATCATAACTGCTATTCGATTGACTGTTATTATAACTCTAACGATCTGAATATTCATATTGCGGACCGATCCCAATATGAATGAGGTTTGTATGATTTCATGAATTGAATTTAAAAACTTTTGACGTAGCTTCCAATCTGTTACACAGTTTATTAATCGTAGTGTATTTTTAAAATAACATACAAACTGTGAATACATTGAATAAGATGCATATAACTAAAGCGTAGATTTAGACGTGAACATCTTAATGAACACCTTAGTATAACATATTTATATTATTAAATTATCATCACGCCAGATCCCTTACGATGTAAGCAGAGAGCACAGGATGCCTAATAATTATGTTTATTTTGACAAACATGACTTGGTTTTTCGTCATTTAACATATTATTATATCTGCATACACTCGCCTATTTCGGAGACTTCTGACCCGCGCGTCAGCCAGTAGCTGACCTATTTGATTAAGATATGCGAGGTGAGCTTGGTCTCCATCTGAACCAGCATTCATCGACATTTGCATTGTATATTAAGAATAAGTTACTTGTATAAGAATAAATAACACATAAATATTAGGTAGCGCAACTAGATGTAGGTTCACGCGGTCAAGGAGCGGACCGGAAGTGCTCGGGGACAGGTGGCGGCGGAAATGGCGAGCGCTTCCGGCCTCGGCCATTACACAGCGAGAGGCTTTGAAGGAAACGGATTGGAAATACAGCGTCGAGTGCGAGTTGAACTTTGGCGCAGTGAGTATTGTGGCTGGGTGAAAGCAAAGTAGTAAAGATTCATGTCTACATACATTTACATGTGTATGAATGAATGTTTTCTTAGAAACCTTAATCTTAATAAACCCTGGCGGCAGATACAATATTAAGGAGATGCTTGGTAAATACATAAACCGATATAAAGAAGAAAAATTTTATAAATTGTTTTCAAGCATATATTCACACATTCATAAAATGTCTCACTCACTCTCTCTTTCATAGTAGAACGTAAACGTCACTAGTGAGACGTGGAAGTGTTAATGTTAAGTATTTTTGTTTACTTACAATTTAAAATTACGCACTATTCACGCCATTAGTTGTTTTCTGTTACAAACACTCAGGAGACCCTTAATGTGGCGTGACCTTTACATATATTTTTAGTACAGTCAAGAATAAAGAGAAAAATACAGAAATGGTCTTATATTTTTGCGCAGCAATAAAGCAGTAGCAGTGATTACTTATCTGCAGTCGTTGGATGTCTTGAGCGTCTGCAGCGGAAGTGGTCGTCGTTTGGCAGCGAGGACGGGCCCGTGTTTACTCAGGTGTGGTGCCGCCTTTACAATGCTTTCTTTTTTGTAAGAAACGTAGCTTGATTAAAAAAACTAAGCTTTACTTTTTATTCTCAGGTTGAAAGGAAAATGTGTACTAGTGAAATTGCACTAGGGCCTCCCATGACTATTTCTTGGACTATTGGACTGACCCGGTTGTGCAGGGCCTAGCGGACTAGAATGCTAAGCCGGGGGACGCGGGTTCGATTCCCACTCAGGAGAAATATTTGAAATATTCGAATGTAATTTAAATAAAGTAATACAAATACATCGACTTCGACTGCCTCGTTGGTCGTGTTGGTTGTAGGCGCGACTGCCGATCGGGAGGTCCTGGGTTCGATTCCCGGGTCGGGCACTATAGAATTTTTCTAATTTAGATTTTTTAGTAGTGACTCGGACTCTGGCTTCGTGCCCGGTGCATTGCAATAGGCTCACCACCTATTCCATACTGGGACGTACGAGTGAATATAATTGGTGAAACGTGGGAGTATACTACACTCCTCTGTATACCTCTTCGGGGATAACAGGCGTGATCTTACGTAATACAAAGATACATCGCGAAAGCCATGTTTCATACGAGAGTGCTATTTTAATGTGTAAGTTTATTTTCATTTCTATCACCGTCCCCTCCAATTGGGACGCTCGAAGAATTTATTTGCTCAGTGTACGAGTCGAGGAGAGCATAAATTGTTAAGAGCAAAAACTTATCTAAATTGCGAACACGTGTAATGTATCCAAGGACAATAAATACACGCACTGCACCGTCTAGACTGTGCTTTAATCTAGACTACCTGACTCACTCGCCGGCCGCGCCCTTGCGCCGCGCCCTCGCGCCGCGCCTCGGCCTAGCCGTGACGCTGTGCGACACCGACCTACCAAACATTTTAGACACCTACATTAATATTCTATTAAGTTTTACTCCATGTGATGTGTTTCATGTCACGAAGAGATGTTATAAAAGTTTTATACAAAATCCGGACTGGTTATCGTTAGTCGGTAATCATTTTGTTATTACAAGTTATAATCATTATTGTCCACCGCTTACTCGTTTCACTGTTGGAAACGGATCTTCTTTCAAAATGTGCAGAATCATTATCTGGCAATTATTAAGTAATGATTAACATTGTATTGTTGTTCTTAAAATCATTGTTGTTAATCGTTTACCTTAAAATATTTTGCTACTGTAACAATACCATTGTGTGCAAATGTTTTTTTCTGTTCGTATTTTAAATTCGATTCTATGATAATGTACCTAATTGTGTGCAAATACTTTCTACCTGTGCATATTTGGGGTTTGATGTTAAAATAATGTAGATGTGTGCAAAATAATTTATTTCATTGTGCGTATTTTGAATTTCATTCTATAATAATACCTACATATAATGCCATATCCCTGTAACTTAAGGCACGGACGAGGTAATTCAGTCGGGCAGCTCAGCATTCACCTCTGTCTCACCTCGTCTGCTCGCCCTCACTCGCAACCTTCCAACTGCTTCCGATATAAATCAGTATGATTGTTCAACAACGCCCACGATCAAATGGTTCGTTGGGAAACTTTTAAACGAAACTCGTTCAATTTGAACGTTGTTATTGAAAGTTCTAGTCGGGCAACAGTTACCTATCTATGTTAAAAAGATACTCTTTTTATTTGCTGTAGCAAATAAATATTAAAATTGCAACGCTTCTTGCGAAGCTCTAGCCGAGGTAATAGTGCAAACTAGAATTTCATTTCATTGTACAAAAATATTCGTATAGACTGATTAAAAAAAAGTAACTGCACGCCTATAATCCCCGAAGAGGTAGGCAGAGGAATGCAGAACCGCTCCCAAGAGACTGATTAATATAGAAGAAATTAGTCAGGTTTGTAAGGAGAGACTAATTTAGCATTCGACGCTTACTGGCTATCCTGTAAGCAATTTGTTGTGACAAGATAATAATAAAATATGTTTACGTACATACATATTTATAATAGTATATTATCTGTACGTGACGGCTGTTATTTAATTTTGAACAACAAATGACTTCTACTATTCCAGAAATTGGGAATCCATTTTTAAGTACACACTTTTTCATTCAAGGTCATAAAATTTTCACTAACAACTTAGTTCTTTCAAAACGAAGCGTGAGAACTCCTGGATCGTATTACTTAAAACTTTGAACGGGAGCAAAGTTTGGGGGATTTTCTTTTCCGATGTTTCCCCAATGTTCGCCAAAGGAAACAGTAATTAATTTTTATGTCTTTCACACTGCTAAATGTATCTTGATTTTATTTCAGTTTTAACATAAGTGTAGATTCTGCATTATATAATCCTTTAGATGTTGTATTATACTCGATAATAAATAATTTTGTATAAATGACTGTAATTGGCGCCAACTGTCATAAAACAAAATTGCGGCTGTCATATTTTTATCTAAAAAAGTATGACATTAACCGTTAGGAGGCCACCGGAGCCATAAATAAGTGTAAATATAACTGCGACAGTTTTAATAACGGCGGCTTCGGGGCTCAGATTGCGTTATTTACGGCGCAGGTAGTTTGGAATTGCGCCAACGATAACACAAGATTTTAAAGCTCCTCGCATTTTAGGCCCTCATAAATTTAAAAAGCATAATTCAGTGCAAAAAAACGGTGGAACATTTTTCGTACACATTTCGTTTCGTTTTCTGAGTCGACGATGTTTCCTTCGTCTGGAAAATATGTATTTGTGTCGTTGAAATAAGATTTTTATGATTTTTGAATAGTATTGAAATAATTATTTTATAATTTCTTAACATTAATGTTAATTTAACAGTTAAGGGGCTTAGATTTCAGGGTCTCCTGGTTTCTAAGTTTTTAAACTTTGATTTTTTAGTAGTGGTTCGAAGTCTCCACATGCGTCCCGTGTAGGTCAATAGACTTGCCGCCTATTCCATAGTGGGATGTAAATGTAACTGGTGAAACGCGAAAGTGTATTGTACTCCTCAGCCTACCTCTTCGTAGATTACAGGCGTGATGTTACGTATTATGTATTTGTGTACACAAAGTCACTTGGAGGTAAGTTCACGACGTAGGCTATTCTTTACCCGGACTATTGTTCAATTGTCATGCGGAATGTAACCATTCAAAGCATATTCTGGAAGAAAATGATTTTTCCATCCTAGTATTTATAAAACCATGTTGTCGAAAAACAATAAAAATTGACTAAGTTTATAAAAATAACAATAGAAAAAGATTGTTTCATACGTTCTTGGACGACATGCGATAAATTGGCAAATGAGTAAAGCAAAACTTGTTGCTCGTTTTGGACATATTACAATCTTCAAATGTAAGGACAGCGTAACGAATAATTTCGTTTATCGCGTCCAAATATTCTGTACATTTTTCGTTACTAAACATTTCTCTAATTCTAACTCATGGTTAGAAAAACATGAATTTTCGGTCAAATTCATGTTTTTCTAACTATGAGTTAGAATTAGAAATACATTTTGCTGGTAATGTGAGTTCATAAAAGCGATATTTATTATATTATCCACATAACCAATTGCCGCCCCGGTTTATAAGTATTGTATTGTTAATTTAAAAGTCACGAAGAACAGATTTTTATATAAATTCTATTATTATTTTGTCGTCGACGAAAGTTCTTTACTCTATAGAAAAGAAGAAACGAGAATGAAATATTTCTATCATTATGTTCATCACTGATTTTATGGATATAGATAAATTGTAAGTATACTCGATTAAATGTGGGTATTGCTTATTTAATGTGACTGGCATACTTTTGAATAAAGCCATCCACAACAAACAACAACCCTACAAGGGTCAATAAAGACACGGAAGGGCGCGTTAAGCCAGTCATGTTGTTTTTGTAAACAGCTCCCGCGCCGTAGAGGTTGCTACGGCGTAGTACGTCGATACCTGAATAAACTTTGAGAATCACCTTGTAAACCAATGTCAACTATTATACTTTTATCACAAACATACATGTTAAAGTTGTAAATAAATGAACATAGGTATTTTGGGTTTTTTTTGTATATGTAAAATATATACCAATTAATCAAAAACAAGAATTAATCAAATGAAAAACAAATATTTAATTTTTTATTTTTTATTTTAAGTGAAATGTGGGTTGAAGTAATACACTTCGCTGTCTAATCTTTCAGACATATACAGGCTTGATGTTATGTTAACAGTAAATAATCTCCGCCGTGATCTCGCTTCAACCAGTGAAAACTCATGAAGAAGCACCTCGTATAGGTCCGCAACTAGTCAGGGCGTCTCGAAATAACAAACGTGAATTACGCCGGTACTATAATCATGTTACGTTATGTTAATTGCGAATATTTTGAAACTAAAATGACATTCAGTGTTTTTGTAAACCCGTACCGTAACGAACAAACCGTCCTAATGCCACCTGTGGGAGCGCTGGGACGCATACGTTTAACTGCGACACATTTGTCTGTCTGTCCCAGCGCCTGCCCGGCGCGAGACCTGGCCTCATGCATAAATTAAGTCTAATATTTATAAAATTAAACACTTTGCATAATACAATGCTACAGACAAATTTGATATTAAATGTAACCTAAACTATTTTATCTATTATCACCCCAGGTAGGCACGTAACGGGCTAGACTGAAACAGGAGAATGATTGATCTCCATTACATGTGTCACTCATTTCATCAACCCTTTTTGCGGAATATAAAGGCTTACGATGATAGTCTATCAGGCTGGCTACTTACAGGTTGACAGGTTTCGAATATATTCGGGAACATTATATTTAGAGTTAAATGTATTTTTATCAAAAATAATATTTCTGATGCTAATTTATCACAAACATTATTTTTGATAAAAAAACTTAACTAGTGACGATATTAAATAAACTCCACTTAGGGCGAAAACCATATTAAAAAGGTACTGTACCTGGCAATATCAAGTTGATGATCGCATCACCTCTCTCGAACTGAACCGCTTCGCCCAACTTTTTCAATCTCCGCCACCTTTCAATAGCCATTGCTTTTATTGCGGCTCTTCTCTTCCAATTAATCTATTCCACTGTGCCCGCGCGGTTCCGACATATGTAGCTAACTGGTGTGTTATTTCAACTGAAAAGAACGTTCAATTTAATTGATGTGGTTAGGTTAGTAAAAATAAAATTGAATTGTTGAATCTTTATACAAAATTAAAATATTTTTGTAAATAACGAGAAATATTTATGTAAAAAAGAAAATATATTAGTAATTTTTGTGTGTGTGGTGAGCCTATTATACACCGGATACAAGACCAGACTACTAGTCACTACTAGAAGTTTGAAGTAAAAATTTAGTAATTTGAAATTACGTCCTGCAGCCACCCGCCCTACGAGCCAGTCGCAGTCACAACCAACGACTATAACGACCAACCATCCTCTTTTTATTTATTTATATTGTTATAAACGTTGCCAGTGCTAGTAGTTGTTACAGTTAAAAATAATTGTAGCGACACGAACTACATAATAATCAGTTACGATTATTATAATGTACCTATTTCCTTCACTCTGCAACTTTACGCGCGATGTGAAAACGTTGTAACGCGGCGCACAGACGGTTTATTTTTCCGTCGTTAATTATTTCCAGTTAACAAGGTGTTGTCTCTTCGGTTATTTATCGTTGTGTAGCGGTGCGCGGAGCTGTGCTTGTGTTCCACAAGCTCCAGAATTTTCAATACGCGATTATAAGAGATATGTTTTAGTGATTCAAGAGACTTTGCTCTCATTAAGTATCAAAAAAATAACTTGCATTAGAACATAGTCTAATTAAAATTAAGGTAATGTTTAGCGTACATATTAATTAAGGGCAAGTGTTCTCAAGATATTCATAACGTGAGTATTAATTACCATGTCATTCGTTTACCTCAGTTCCTTCAGGCTGGCGATGTCGCTGCCGTCGTTATGGCATTAGCATGATTATAATAGTATTTGGTGTCTGCCGACGGTACTTACTTGACTTGATTTTACACATTTCTTCTGATTCTATGCTGAGTAGAATCTCTGCTATATTAATAAGGGAAGGTCTTCCAATATTTATATTTAAGCCGCTTATTTTGCGGGCTCTCGTAGCTTTGGGTGGAGTGAAGTGTTTATACTATGTTTTACTGAAAAAGTCGTTAGTCAAGCTACCTCGGAAAAGAATTAACTATTATATTCTGACGCTCATTACTCGTATTTTATATTTATAACCAAACTAGTTTATTTATTTATTCTTTATTGCCTCTTATAAAGAACGGACTTAATGCCAATTGGCATATATCTAGAGAACCATTTGTTTAAGCACGTTTTTAAATGTTTATATTTTAAAGAAATATACAAGAGAGTCGCTTATACTACATTTATAAAAAAAACGTAATATCGCGCTTGTAATCCCTGAAGTGGTTGGCGAAGCAATGTAGTACCCAACAACGTTTCACCACTTAAGTTTTCGTTCCACTACGAAATATTTGGTGAGTCTATTGACATACACCGGGCATGTGTCGGGGTCTGGATATGTATCCAGACCCCGAGCTACTACTAGAAAATCTAAGTTACAAAATCCAATATTGGGCGACCCGGGATTTGAACCCAAAAGCTCTCGATCGGCAATTGCGCTTGCAACCAATACTACCAACGAGCCAATTAATAAATACTTAAGTATGTTACGTATATCATCATATTACATAAGGTTGTTAACAATGCAAGTAACGTTCTACGATCAATTCGAACCCCAGATCACTTAAATGGTTTGACGAACTGAAACTGCTAAGCTACTCGTATTACTGCCTCAGTGAACTTATACTGACCACTTAATATACAGTTGAAGAAAAAACTCCGGTAGTTATTTACTCGCTGAGGCACTAACAATGGTGTTTTTTCACATAAATTCATAAGTTATAGGAGTCACGATGTTGGCCCTCGATCATTCGTGACGGAGAGCCGCTTATGGGCTGTTTATGGGGTCCAGGTGGGGAGATGGCTGGCTCCCGTCGATTTATTGAAGGGCCGTCTTGAGAAATGTTTATTATTTTGGACTATGTCATCGGAGGGGCGGTGTAGCGGAGAGATATTGCTCGTTTTTTGCTTTGCTTTTTCGAGGTACTCGGAAACCCTTGCGTGGCAGTTCATACACATAGGGGTAAAATACCTGTGGATAATGAAGTAACATATTGGATGGATGTATAGTAAAATTTATGACAATATGATTAAATAAATGGAAACAAGTAAACGTATGAATGAATGAAAGATTGAACGATTGAATGAATAAACGAACTAATGAATGAACGAATCAATGATTGACCGACTGAGAAAACGAGTGGATCGATCATGTATTACAGACGTGGGTCACCCGCAGTAAGCAAACTTTAACTGGAACGTATTATAAAAGTTTTAGCACCGATTAGCGTTCACGTGTCCTTCATTACATCTTAAACTTTCTGCTCGAGGTACGAACATATACGAGTATCCATCTTACTGTGTCTCTTAGAGATAATGCTATGTACGAATTAATATAAATTTTTACATACTTTTTTTTAAATAAACATTTACAACAACAAGAGGATTATGAGATGTGGTGATGTACGGAAGAGGTGTAAAATTAAGAGGTAATTTAGTTTCTGTATAACATTTGACGGAGATTATATCGCAAAGGTAACAAAAAAGCTGTTAAAATGTATCTACGTTTATGTAAAACTAACGCAATAATAAAAACTGTGATATGTAAACATTGCAAACTATCTTTTATTTATATTGATGTTCATATTGAAACATGCTTTATATTGTCAAGACAGTTCACTTATAGGGCAGGCAGGGAGCATTGTACGCCAAATATCTCCGTCAACACAGAGCGGACGTGATGTCAGACGGACAGCAATCGAAATTTCAAACTGCAATATATGTCATTCCACATTCAACTTTTAATATTAAAAATTCAACAATAATGTTACAAAATGCCGTGAGCTCCGTTCAGCGTGATGTGGAGATAGTTTCTGTGTCCGGCGACCAGGTGTCGCTTATTAGATCTGGAACTTTGCGGAAAAACCATCGCGCGCCCCTCGTTAAGGGAGCGTAGTTTTAATAACATCACAGTTACGTGTACTAACGTTCTATTTTCACAGCATCCTGTACACGTTATATTACTGGTTGTATGTTATCTGACGCAAATGGGGAACATTGTTTTTTCTATAAGAGTTATATTTGTTTGGTATAAATTAAATAAATATTACGACAATTTCAAATTTATTATGTAATAATGTGTGTATTTAAAGTAATTTTATTTAATTCCATATATTTATTCATTATTTCTTAATGATTAGGTACGAGATACCAGTCTTCGTAATTATTAAGTTTAGTAACCACCACTCGTAAACCACCTTTATTCAAAGAATAGAGGACAATGAGTCGTGGTGGTGTTTGTCTGTGCGGTTACTACAGAACACTGTATAGTGCGGGATCAGAGAAATGAGTCTGAATTGTTCTAAAATATTATTCACATTACCGTATAACAGAGGTTTGCTAACATCTAACATCACATGTATAGTGTTTCTTGATCCATATCTCTGCATCTCAGTGTTATTTGTAAGACCTGCCGGCCTCATTACTCATCGGAATGCCGCGTTGTGGAGTCACGTTCCCATTGTGTGTGTGGCGCGCAAACCTTACGCGTTAGTGCTGCTAGATGTTTCAACGAACGCACAGACGGGACTACGCGCGCAGACTGTCTACGACATACATTGGGTGGTCATTTAATAGGCGTTAGGGAACGTGACTGTTCGTGAAATATTCGTGTGACGAGCACAATTATTATTTCTATACTGGATTGTTATTTTTTTTTATGAAGTATATATTTTAATGTATATATTATGTATTTTATCAGCCGTCTGTTCACCATACCACAAGATCTCCTGATGTTTACTTTGGGATGAAAGGTTCCAAGGTTCTTTTATTTATATAATTTTAAATGATTGCAATTGGAATATAATTGTTAATAGTTGGTGCACTCTTTGTAACCGCATTAGCTATTATTATATTAGTAAATTATGTACATAATTTATAATTGGAGAAATTACTTATTAGTGTTATGATGGCTGCCACTCGGTACAAGAGTTGTAATTAGATTCGAATAGATCATGTGCTATTTAATAGTCACTACCCTTATAGTACCTAGTTTACAGAGGACTTATATATGTGACTGTAGTTACCAATTAATTCTTAATTACTAGTTATCAGTAATATTGTTAATACATGTCTATTTGATAGATAATTATCTACGATGAAGATCGTTCGGTAATGACAGTATCTTGGGATAATATCACGTACGGTCATGTAAATTAAACCACGCAATCTGCTATCGTAAGCAAATAGCTTATAAACAACATTATATATATATGAATTATGAACAAGCTGATATGTATATATTCACAATTTTACATCCAGACACATAATAAATAATCGTGCGGATCATGCAAACATTTTAGGTAACTACGTGGGAATCGAACCCACAGTCGTTCTCACTATATAAAAGGGCTTGTCAATTAAGTATCTAGTATCAATATTTATTATATATCAACCTATGTAGAAATCGATATTTAAATATTTAATTTTTGAACTGCTTGCTTTGAATGATTATCATTGGAACTTCTGTTGTTTTCCTGCTCTGTGACAGATCAGAGGGTGCGTTTGATTCGCCGCGCGTGACGCGTCAAAGACGAACCTCCCTTTGTGAGCTCTCCTTTTCGTGTGACGACGCTTGCCGCTTTGTGAGACGTCAGCCACGCGATCCGTAAAGAGATGTCATGGCACTAGTTATTGTAATCACTTAAGGATGTGTCCCTGAAAGAGAATGGTGCTGCTTTGCAGTAGAACTTTGATTGGCTGGTCCCCCACCCAGATACTTCAGTCTCTATGGAATTATGTTGATTTTTGATAGCTTAGCTCGATGTGTAACGAATTTTTATTCAAGATAAAATGAAATATATGTAGTATTTTTATTATTACAAGAGTATGGCCTTAGTTTAAAAATTGAATATGTTAAACTATTTAAGATCTTAATTATTTGAATGTCAAAATTTATTAAAAACAGATTTAATGCATTTTTATTTAGTGTAGCCACGGAAACAGTTTAATAAAAATATTAGTTGAATTGTGCCATGTCTACAGTTGATCAAACGTGGCATTTACATACATATCTGTTCACGATGCAGTGTCGGCCGCACGGCTCGTGCTGCGCTCCTCTCTTAATCATTTAATAATAAAAGTGTAACTATGTAGTTAACATATATAATAGAGGGTCTGAAAAATAAATAGTGAAACGTGGAAGTACACTACACACCTCTGCCTACCACTTTGACTACAGGCGTTACGTTACGTGGTAAGCTTAGGTATATGACCTATTCACAACTAAACTTCAACAACTTCAAAATGTTACATAGGTGATTCACCAAATTGCTTAGCATACATAGGTAATGTGGTCAATCACCAATAGAATCATAAAATACACAAACGAGGTGACCAATCAATAAACTAACCAGCCAATCAAAGTAAGGTTATTTAAATAACTACCGTTTACCTTATAGCAACCGAGTTCCTTTTAGATCTAAAAAAATTACAAACGAAAGAAGATGAAAAAACTACTTAAAATAAAAACAGTTAATAATAAACGTAACGCCGACATTAAAGTCGAAACAAATTTATTGCTATTGTTCAAATGATTTGCCCTTTACATGTCCGGCGGCGGCGGTTCGATCCCACGACCTCTGCGTCGCACGCACGACTCGCGCGTCACGTGCGCACCGCGTTCATTTCATACAACAATATCCGTTACCAACTTAATCGCTACTGTTGGCCTTTGCAGCCACGAATCGCGTTAGATGAGCGTTTTACAACGTACAAACAGTTGAATATTTTAAAATCCTCCTTGAACTCTACATATAACATTTCCATTTTATTATTAAATCATCGCGCAAGGTCCTGTACGAGGTAGGCAGGCAACACCGAGTACCAAATACCTCTTTCCGTACACATATGACGTGGAATACGCACAGAATACTGAGTGCCAGATATCTTTAACCTTACGGACCTGACATAGTTTTATTAAGGCCAGTATTTGTTCTTTTCTTGTACATATGCAAAGAAAACTTCTAGAAAAAATTTCTATACCAATTCAGCATTAGCTTGAATTTACCCCCTTATCATATGAAACACGCTAAAACTATAGAGTGAAGAAAAAATTCAACATAATACATATCTGAATTAACAATCAATGAGTAATATTCTTTGTTTTGAGATTGAAAAATGTCGCGGTATTAAAAAACATTAAATGGTGTGTTCTGATTATGCATGTCTGTAGAACATTCGCGAAGCGCTCGGTTCCTAACTGTCGCTTACTACAAGTGACAGTGTGGACGCGGCTTTAGACTCCGCCCACGCGGATCATCAATCGTTCAAATATCGACTTTTTCGGGAGAATATAAAAAGTACTTTACCGTGTGGGTGGCATTACAAAATATTCAAATATTGGTCATAAGCTAATCACCTCATTATTGGTTATGTAAGAGATGACTTAATATTTTCCAATAATGCGTAATCATGTTAATACCGGGTGCTCAATTACTTTGATTTTGAATGCGGCAAATAATTTAAGGATCAGTTTCCACTAGTGCAGAATCGAAACGGAGCGTAGCGACATAGATGGCCTGTTGGTTTAGTTATTAGGGAACCGGACAGTTGCGCCGGGGATCGTGGGTTCGATTTCCGTCCAGAATAAACATTTCTGTGATGAGCACAAGTATTTGTTAAACAGTTGCTTATTGATGATTGGTATTTGGTTTTAAGACATCCTATATAGGTGTATATTTATATGTACGAGTATATATGTATGTAGTTCATCAGTCGTCTGGTATTCATAACACAATCTCTCGTGTTGCTTAATTTGGGATCACATAGTCGTCACATGTAATTATTATATTGAGTTCTATCTCCATTAACTAAGGTGCAAATTTGATAATAATTGACAATAAATTTACCTACATATGTTGTCATATAATTATTATTACTACATTGCTTCCAGAAGATTCCATTCTAGTGTTTGGTTAAATATCATTTATTTGGATATGCCAATATAAATTGCTTCATTAATGGTTTCCGTTGACGATGTTGCGTTGGCAATATTAATCATATATCTTTATTATGGTCATTATTATCGTTAACCTTTCTATCGTTTAACTGTTGGGTCCCACGTCAGAACGAGAAGAATTAAGGCCATAACTTGCCACGCCGGACGCGTGCTGATAGACAGACTACGCGCCTTGAAAAACATTGTGATGATGAAGAAGATATGACGTTCGATAGTATATATGAGTTTTACTACAAATTCTTTAGTAAATATAGAATGCCCACCACCGAAAAGCGCTAAAACAGAATTTATTGTTCTTTTCGCATATCACATTTTCCTACTTGTGAAGTTGTTAATCAATATGGTAAAAAAATCATAGATTATTAAGTGGAAATTACCATTTGTGTTCAGTGTGTGGCGTGTCAATGTAAATGTGAGTGATACACGCTTGAGGTAGACAGATTCGCAAATTGCCGCGAATCTGACGGCGCGGCTCCATTGCATCCATGTGTTTGTTAATTTTTATTTGTTTTTATTTCGCGGTAGTCTCATAAGTTGGTTGTATTGGTACATATAAAGAGAGTAATGAATGTACAAGAATTACGCCAGATCTATAATGATAGATTTTTTTACACTCATTGCTCTCCGCCTAGCCCGGGAGGTTATCGGCGCGATGATATCATAATAACTCGTCGACCAACTGATTTTTGCTCAACCTGTACAGTTAAATAATCAATTCGAAAATTATACACCCAGGTCTCTCTCTAATGCACTTTATGTTGATAATTACAAAGAAAAAATATATTTATTATTACTATTATATACTATTATTCAATATTAAATCATAGTTTAATAATTTAATTACTTAAGACATACTTTAATATTCATTATTTGATAATTTTTCTCTGAGTTTACACAACGGAGTTTGGTTAAATCTGTTACATCTAATTTATTTTATTTAGTCAAAAAACAAATATTATACATAGGATAATAATTCTATTTTATTTTAAACCGTTTCACCGTTCCACTGTCGGATACCGTTTCCCTGTCAGAATGATTTTGTAGTATTCCCATATAAAGCCGTGTCGCTGGCGACAATGGACACAGTACAGTCACGCGACGGGCGAATGCTCGGGTGCTGAGCCCCCGCCGCCGAGTTATAGTTTTTTTATTGTCTGTGCTCTCTAATTATGCAAAGCGCGCGACATTCGCGCCGTGTCAAGGTGAGCAGCTCGCGTCTACTCGTATATGTCACGGTGAAGAGGAGCTTGATTTTTATTCTTACTTTATGATCCGCGATGTCGTTGGGTAAACTTTCTTTGAATCGGCAGGAATGGTTTGCGTCATCCGTAACTGTAGAATGTATGCTGCATATAGACACGTCATGGTATTGGTTATGATTTTAATTTTATTTGATTTACGATATTTCGTGTAAAATATCAGCGGCTCCTCTCACCTCCGTACATTAAAAGCATCAACACGCATCAGATATGCATAAGTTATAATAAAACACACGTTCCTTTCCACACTGATTGCATATTAGATAGAGTCTGTGTTACGGTAACCAGACGGCTCATAATTTTCATATTTATTTATATCATTAAATTTCATATTTATACATATATGAAGACACACCTACACATCGTTTTTAAATGTTTTATGATTATATTAATTACATTTAAACTGAAATACATTAGTTTAACACACGAATATATTTTTTCCGGGTGGTAATCGAATCAAAAACTTACGACTCCCCGGTTGGTCTCACTAACTACTAGATGTACAGGCCAGTTGAAGTTCTACCTTTGTTAGACACATGCTAATGATCAGGCTTTGCACATGTACACTAAGCTTTCGCAATGTCAACACCTGATTCTAAACGTGGATATGAATCAGCTTGTAGCTGCGTCATGCTGACATCAGCCTTTATCACCGATGCGGCTGGGCGTCAGGGCAGGACCGTGACTTTTACGAACTATTCCGAAATGTTCGACCAACTTTGCCGGTATCTAATGAGTTTTGATAGATTTTCACATAAAAAATTGTTTATATATTAATGTCTGATTTTAAATTATATGATTGACTTGTCGGTGTGGTGGTTAGGGAGCCTAATTGCTGAGTTGGGGATTGCGGGTTCCATTTCCGCGTAGGTCAAACATTTGTATAATTAACTCTCGCATTTTTATCTACTATCAACTATACCTACATATTTTATCATAATTGATGGCAGGTGTCGCGATTACATGATAATGAGAACAATTTCCATATAATACACATATATGTCCATACATATTATCTGTTTTATTTCGCAAAGGATAGGCAGATACGAAATATTACCACCGGCTACGTACCTGGAAAATTTCTTTCGAAGATATGTACTTTTAGTTTGGCTTATATTAACAACGTCTGCGATAATGTCCGCAACATATATTATGAAATAAATTTTATTATATTTTATTATTATTATTATATGATCAGGCAAGGTCCATTAAAGGGCTGGCAGAGAACATCGAGTGTCAAATATTTGTATTCTTATAGATTTATTGTGTTTTTTCTACTTTCATTACTCCTTTTGTAGACGCTCGTCAGTTTTGGAGAC
>DWTO01000362.1:0-22226 GCA_018244755.1 Jemadia pseudognetus
TTCTTAATCAAATAACGTTGCATTTTTTTTAAATATAATAACATATCTAGTGTATATAAATCCGAGTATTGTTTATATGTTATAAATAATTTGTCAATTTGGACTTTGTTCAATACGCAATTATTTGAGACAATATCGGGAGTTCTTCAATAATATGCCGTAGAATTTATCGCATAGCTAAGTTATCAGTAGTTCACTGACATCTAACTCTTCTGATCATCTTTGAAATTATCTCCAATTAATATTCACTAATTATGGAATACATTCATATCTGGCGCAACCACTATCAAGAAGCTACCACTTCCGGTTTGTTCAAATAAAAAATACTGTCACTTTGACCTTTGTTTCAATGTTCGTGCAATGTTACACGGGCTGACATAACGTTAGTCGAAAGAACCACGATAATTCGTGGGAACATAACTCTTTTATACGCTCCACTAAGCCACAGAAATATTTCTGGAAATAAACACTTATAATAACACGCCATTTATCCCTGAAGAGCATGCGTGGGAGTGTAGTACACTCCCACGTTTCACCAGTCACGTGTACGTCCCATTATGGAATAGGTGGTGAGTCTATTGCTATGCATCGGGCATCTGTCCAGACTCCGACTCCGACAATCTAGTGTAAAAAACTCCAATAGTGTCCAACCCGGGATTTGATCCCGGGATATCAGGAGCAACAGTTACGCTTGCAACCAACACGACCAATGAGGCAGTACCTGGAAATAAATTTTCACAAAGCACGCTCCTACAATCACTTAATGAAATCTTTTCTCAAATCGTCGCTGGCAGTGCGAAGTAGCTCTTAAACCAATTGCCTAATTAAATCCAAGTTTTCAATCTTCATTCGGCACTACGTACATTTACATACATATTGCAATCGTCTGAAAGTTTGGAGCTACATTTGAATAAACTGTTAATGTAATTGTTTCGATTTGGAAGGAACTCCATGAGGGAGAACTATCTGGATGTGAGAATGACAAGTTCAATGATAAAATTGTCTATTACCATCAGCCTGTCTCAGTCCACTGCTGGACAAACTCCCGTGAAGGGGTTTCGCGAGCGAAATAGAACTGTCTATATGACGAGATTACTTTTTTCAAGCTCTCCTTTACAACTTATGAGCTGACGGTTGAATTAGTTAAGATTTAGTATATATCAGCACAGCAGGTCCGTTACCAGATTCAGTATTTCATATATTCAGAATTAGAGATTTAGTACTTGATATATTTTCAATTAGCGATTTAATACTTGATACATTTAGAAATATCACGCTAACCATTCACAAAACCTGAATGTTTTACGTTTGTCGTGAGTTAAAATGCAAAACGTACGACGTACATTAACGGTAAAAGCTCTCTAAATTCCAAAATCCACCCACGGTTGGTGTTTTTTTAAAATAAGCGCGATGTGCCACCGGACCTTACATAGCACGATCGTAAACCTCGCCCACGCTTGATTGAGGAATACACTGAAACAAATACAACATTTACCTCTAAAACCCTAGAAAATCCTCCGTACAAGCCTTACTGTAACACACATACAGGCTATTTTAGTGCCGCAACGTGCCCCCCACGCGAAAATGCTTCATGTGTCTTCGCGCACACGAGAACATGCAAACATGCCGAGACAGTTACTCAAATTAAATTTGCATAATTCACTAAAAGAAAAGGCTTCGACATGAACTCCGATTGCTCGGATAGTCGGTAAGCGTCTTTACTTGATTTTTTATTTACATTTCCGTAAAAATACACTCGTTTGAAAGAACCAATAAACGTAATATGATTTTTAGTTTTGCATTGTTCTATTAAATTCATTATCTTGCGCTGTTTCTTGTTGTGCTTCCGTTGTTAACATAAAGGGGCTCTTATAAAGTAATTAATTATCTGCACACAGTAATAAATATATAATATTATATGTTTGCATTCACTTTGGAAATAAAATAAAATAATTAAGGAAATAAAATAAGTATTATCGAGAAAAGTTAATATTCAACAAAGAAGTGTAATAATCGTGATTTCAGATTTATTACCTCAATTATAATATTGAATGGTAATTGCCAACGATAACTCAGTTTCAATGTGTCTAGCACTTTCCAACATTTGTTAGTTTCCGAAGTTCGTATTTAATTTTGTGAAGTAATTTTACCCGTTATTGAGTATTTTTTATTTATTGTTGGCCTTGGTTTTACTTGACCCATTGAATTACTATTATCAAAATAGCTTCTTCATAAGCGATACTTGATATCAATGTTTACTAACAAAAGTTACGACGAGTTACGACGAACAAAGAACTGTCTCGTTAGTCTAATGGTAGCAAACGGGAATGCTCACCAGAAGTTATGTATTAAGAAGTTACTCGTAAGTAAGTGGCTCGAAGTCTGGATTTGTACCCGGTGTATGGGACACGGCTGCATGTTCCATATATGGACGTATAAGATAATTGGTGAATCGTAGGGTGTACCGCACATCTCTGCCTACTCCCTCGGGGAACTACAGGCTTGTTGTTATGTGTTAAAGTTAGCTGCATCTGAAACCGTATTACAGCTAATAGCAAATTTTTAATGTGAGTGTGTTTCTCGGATTGCTTGTTACTTGAACTTTTATTAGTTTTCTCTCTGCCCTTAGAAAAGCCGATGAAAGCCACGCATTGAAGGAAAACAAGCCGATAAAGTAATAACCGTCTGTTCCAGTAGATCCGAGACTCCTTAATTAGTTTTATCTATTGCCCTCGCCGTCTACGTGATGTATCTTGCTGACAGTTGGGTGAAGCAAAGTCTGTGTTTTGTTACAGCGTGTCTTATACTACAATGAATGAGCTTATATAAGTGATTAATTTATGCTTTGTTTTGTTGGGATTGTTTACCTTTTAAGTCTTGTGTACATTCTTTTCCAGTGCAAATGTTTTTATGCCTTTCGGGACTTATAGCTTCTTATACCGCGAACCTATTGCCATGCACTAGACGCATTTCCATACTCCGAGTCACTACTAAACAATCTAAGTTACCAAAAATCCAGTAGTGTCCGAACGGGTATTTGAACCCAGGACCTTTTGATCGGCAGTCGCGCTACCACCACCACCACCGAGAAAGTTGATGTTTTAAGTTTTACATTACTCTATATTTCAGTAATTATTCATTTCTACGTACGAGTTAATAATCTTATTTCATAGTTATATTTAAGACGTGTAGATCTATATAAATAAGTAGGATAAAGATGAAATCTTTTCAGAGGTGGGCCCAACTAAAGTAATTCTACTTAGAACTTCTCTCGTCCATACGTCAGGACAGATAATTTCAAAGGCACCCTTTCCCTTTCGTATTAACGTTCGTTATCAAGAAGGAG
Organism: Jemadia pseudognetus; assembly: GCA_018244755.1. Classification (NCBI taxonomy): domain Eukaryota; kingdom Metazoa; phylum Arthropoda; class Insecta; order Lepidoptera; family Hesperiidae; genus Jemadia; species Jemadia pseudognetus. The sequence goes on from DWTO01000362.1 coordinate 3,347, forward strand.
TGCGCACGTCCCCGTTGGTGTATTTCTTTGACATCCCCCGGGACGCCCTGCCCCTCCCGGGATAATGGAATACAGGGCCCTTAAAATAGCGCTATTCAATACTTCCATACTAATATAAAAAATATAATAAATTGATATTTGACAAAGTAGAGATTCAATTTTGGCGGCGCACAAATTATGCTAAAATTTAAATAAAAAAGTTTAAGTCAAAATATATTTGTTTTGGACCATAAGGTATGTACATTCATACAGACGAATTCATAACAATCTTTGAATTGCTAGATTCCTGCCTTATATACGAGTACATTCGCTATTACTACACCTTATTTATCAAACTGGCTATTAAAGTAAATAACAAATAACAATATTGACAAGTAAACTATCAAAGAACATATCGAAATATTTTTCTAATGTATACAGATCATCTGCACGTTTATGTTTAGGCTGGTCACAGGCATCCCTTGACAGCTTTTTGCCCATAATCCCGACGCTGGTCTTACGGGTTGGGGATCGCAAAGCACTGCTTACTTCGCCACCTACGCTGTGTATAAAAACAGCTGTATAAAACTTTTAAACATCCGCTGTATTGACAATTTAAAAGTCATTATAAACCGCGAGCCGCGAGTCAAGGTCACGATCAACGCAAACAGTATTGTGAGAACGTTGCGCAACGCCGTATCGCTCGCGCGGTGCAATTTCACCGCTCCCACGCCATTATCCGCTCCGCTACATTTCCCCCATGATAAGTTCCACAGCGCATGTTCGCGGCCCCACGCGAGTTTACTTAGGACCGAAGGTAGCCCCGCAAAGTATCGGGAGCGTGATTGGGCACGCGAACCGGCCATGTTTATTGTGTACATAAATCTTTAAGAAAAAAAGTAAATATCGAACATAAGACGCTACATTTTTTATCGTGAACGTGTGTAACTGAAGTTCGAAACTTATCTCGTGTTTGAGTTTCGCGACCCGTTCCCGCTGATGCCGCTGTTGTAAGTTGTCGGGGATACCCCTGAAACTGCAGGTGAGAGTTTCTGCTGAGAGTTTCTTTTTTGATGTATTAAATTGAGGTGTTTCCTGCTTTTACGGGCCCGCAATTCATCTAGAATTAAATTCCTCAAAATAATTGAATAAATATTTATGTCATATTACACATTTTGAATATCATATTCATTGAGCATTCAACTGGTGAAACGTGGAAATGTACTACACTCATCTGCCTACTTCTTTGGGGATGACAGGCGTGATGTTACGTTCATGATACGTTTAATTTCTATTACGGTTATCTCAAATAGCATTCATGTTCCGCCAACAAATTCGTACCTCAGATTATTATCTACTACACAGCAAAACTATTACCAATACCATACAGTTAGTACACGAAACGCCATATAGAAGAAATCGGCGTTCCGATTTTACATTAAACAATAACAATATTTTCGTGCGCCATCAATATAGTTATTCAAACATATCCGTGATTGGTTTATGCCGTGTTCGGGGTTAAACCCTGAGTATGCCAATTTATATGCCATCGCACGGCTCAACCAGAGATGCTGTTTGTTCGTTTCACTATAATCCCCAAATTCTCTAACATATTTCCCATATGTCAGGGACTGAAATAACAAAAGACCATGCAATGTATGTGATGCCGGGAAATCTAATCTATGAACCATTAATGAATGAAAGTAGAATTGTAGATACAAGTGATAACAGTTGAAATTTTTGTAAACGTTTGTATGTATTTCGTCAACATTACATTAAGTCTTACACGAAACATGTCAAATTATGTCCAGAACTTCCATAGTTACAGTCAATAATGAAAAGGTAGTTGTTAACAGACCGAAAATAAGTTATTTAACGTGCAAATAAAACATAAAATTCTCTCTCAAAACTAGCTCGTTGGTTACATAGTTGGCAAATATAAAAAGGGTCGAGCAAAAGTTCAAGACTTCCGGTTAGTATACACGAGAAATTGCTCAGATCTTTGAATGTCGAACAAAGCCTCGTCACGGAATAATTTCACGAAAATAATTCACGTTTCAGGTATTCGAATACTCACCGAAAAGTTACCGAAACAAAAAGAATATCTCTTTGTGGTTGTAAGTGAACCGCGGCGAATCGGAATACCTACCCAGAAATTGTTTGCCGCGAACTTTCTTAACGGCCGGCGGTTTCTGGGCTGCCGTTATAAATTAATTAGGAATCACCTCAACCTTCCTTCCACGTACCACTGGAATACATAAAACGAGCTCAAAGTTGACTAACTACCTTTGTTGTGGAAAACTTGGAGCCAACAATGCGAGTTCACAAACCGACCGATATTAATAAATTGTGAGATTATATAGCTACACCCCAATCCATTATATCGTCGTATAAATTTTTATTGAGTTCGGAACCAACGATCGCGGATGGAGTGGGAACTTTGAACGTATCTCTGAGACCTTTTAACGGTCTATTTGCGGACATTGTCACGTAGCAAGTTATCTTCCCCTCTCGTCGGTTCTACTGGAGTAAGAATAATCGCCTGGGTGTAGGGCTTAATCCTAAAAGCTGTCATTTGTTTTATTAGTTCCGGGAACACCGAGTACTTATACGGGCAAAACGAATGCGCCTATATATCAATTAATACGTGAACTTTTAATAATATTATATGGTTGGTTTTTTTTTCAAAACTTGCATTGAACATTGGACCAACTTCCCGTTGACCGATTGATCTGAAATAGAATACAATAAAGCAATGCAATACAATACAAATACATTCATACATATCTACACGCCAGATCCCATACGGGGTAGGAAGAGAGCACCGAGTGTCAAATATCTGTATCCACAGAGCCCTGCCGCGCTTCTTCTACACTCATCACTCTCTTCATACACTCACTCCGGTTTCGGTGACTTCCGACTCCCCCATCAGCCGGTATCTGGCCAATTTGATCAAGATAGGTGAGTCTTGACCTTCCGCGGCACCTGCGTCCATCAACATTCGCGTTGTATATTTACTTTAGTATTTTAAGAAGGGGAATGAAATTTTTATATCTTTTTCAAAATGTGCATTATCTATTCCATACGTGTGCACTAAACCTCACATGTGTTAAGGTAGTTAAAACAAACTGAACATACATACATGATTTCTCCGTGCAAAACGCTCTAACCCATTAAATTAAAGCATTATGATAACGTTTATGGCTGCGCGAAATATATCTCATTGTTTTCCTCACGCGAATAACAGAAATAACAGTTTCAGAAGTAAATACGAAGAAGTGTATTATTTCTTGTATATAGTATTATGTAATATATGCTTTTATGTATTATTGTAAGCAGTTCTTTACTTCTGTGTGTGTGAATCAATCAGATGATTCGGCAGCGGTATTTATCGTTAGGGTAACGTACAAGTTGTATCGATATTTATAGCTTTCAGATAGCGGTTTAGTTATTAACTCGGTTACGTCTAACGTATGTATAAAGCGGATATCTCTGCTAGCATCAGAAAACTTGCCACATTAGGGCATAAATAATTAAATTAACAAGCACGTGACATACCTTAAATATGTATTTATTTTGTACACTACAATTGGATTTCTGATTCTGGATACATGGCCGGTGTATGACAATAGACTCACCACTTATTCCGTAATGGGACGTGAACGCAACGAGAAACGTGAGAGTTTATTACACTCTGCCTACCTCTTCAGGCGTTATATGCGTGATGTGACGTTTATAAATATTTCTCGGATACCTAATACTCGACTACCTGCGTATTCAACAATTTCACAAATATATTTCAATCCGTGTTTTTCAGAAAAAGCGCCCGTCCCGGAACGTATTTTCACGGCAGGTTGATCAAACGCAATGTTTATAGGGCCACGTCACGGTCACGTGTAACGCATCTTTAATATTTTCATATTCATGCGACAGCGAACAGCGGAATCAACATCGCCATTATGTTTTTTCTAATTCTATTCATTCGTACATATGTATACCTACGTTGACTGTAGATAGTAATCCTTTTCAGATAATCTTTGGAGCCCTTTGAAATTATCCTTTTTGTATTCCCGGTAGACAGTTTGTATTTTTATTTAAAAAGTCAGCACCTCCAGTCTGCTCTGAAGCAGCGGGGCGAAATACACTTTAAACCTTTCGTGTTTGGAAGGAAGTCTTGTAGGCAGGCAATAGTCCTTTAAAAGTGCAACATGATTACGTAAAGTAAAAAGAACATGCCAGGGAATAGAATTCGTCTCAGAACTATCGATGGATTACATCACAACATCTCAATTTTGTTCAATAAACAAACTAACAAACCCGCTAAATATAGTTATATTTTATATAATTACAAGTATTCCAATACAAATTCTTCTCTATATAATAAAGTAAACTCTTGTACATTCCTCGTTGTGTTACTAAAATTGCAAAATACCTACATTGAAAGAATTCTACCGTCAGGGGATCCGCCCGCGGGGCGCAATCGTGCGTAATCGGATCAGCTGACTCGGCGCTCAGTCGCAAGTGGTAACTCGTGTACTGGGACTGGCTTTTGGTGTAGCTTTGGCGTAGGTGCGGCTCAACGTGGTCCATAATATTAGTATAGGCATATTTTGAATTAACCTAATTGTTTTGTAATGAAATTTTGATCGCTTGTAGTGGGCACTTCAAGGACGTTACACATAAATACCGTTAGACGAGGACAAATAGATATTTAAATTTATTAATTTGCTTATAGTGTCATGTGTAGTTTAGTGAACTAATAATATAAAGTAATAATAACATTAATTAAATAATTCTTCACTTTTTAATTTTCCAACTAGGGTTTTCTTTGGCTGCACCGGAAGTAATACAAGACAAAAAATCTATATACTTAACAGCAAGAGATTGCTGAACTTGTATTTAGCTGCTAAATAGTGATTCAAATCTAGGATAGTAGGAGAGTACGCAAATAATGCTTCACACTCTGATTTTCCTATGGATTCTATAGTTACCTAAAAATATAAATCTGGAATTAAAAGACAACTAAACTTGTCATTCATTTATCTGATTAAGATGCCCCTGCAGATCAACGTGATATGTGGACCAATTCAAAATCAGGGCCAAACAGAAAATCAGTTACGCAAAATCCCGCGGGAATTGGCATTAGTCGTATCTAGATTTGTTTCATTCAGAAAATTTAGGTCAACGGATAAAAAACGTATATTTCGAGATTCAAATTAATTAATACGAATGTTTATTTTGATTTACATTTTAGACGGACTGATGCATGCGTGTTTGAAGAGAATGGTTATTGTGCATAGATAGAAGAAGCACATCAGGTTTGTAAGGATAGAGAAATTTTGCAGTTGGTTCCCTCTGCCGACCCCGTAAAGGTTCTGGCGTGAGATGTAATAATAATGGTAACTAAATTTTATATTGATAATGAAGATAACAAAATATTATATAGAGTATCCTGAAAAGTCCTCTAAGGAATTGATCGGGAATGTATTATTACAAAAATTAGATGCTCAACTTAAGGAGTCCGTAAAATAACATATGTTTTGGTAAATATAAAGAAGAAAAACTCCAATTCAGTTCAAACAGCCGCAGGAAATATTAGGTAGTTCGGAAACTGTGCATATATAATCAAATTTTCACAGAAACACTTCTGAGCGCATTCGTGGTTTTAAATAAATCCAATTCCAATAATAATAAGTATTTTTTAAATAGCGCATACTTATATATCTTATTAATAACAACAAACAATAAATATAAGCAGTGGAAATTCTTTTCATACTCCGAAAACTAATTTTCAACAGCCGCACAGCAGTATTTCATACTAGATTAAACAATGTTTTACTTGACCCTCTTAAGATGGGCGAGAGATATGGAACTTCTTCTGGTGGTACAAAGATCTCGAAAAAAATCTTGATCAAGTTGGAGCAAGCGAAACTCACTATCTCTGAAAAGAACTAACAGTAAGAATTTTGCTTTTTGGACACAAAGTAATGCTGCTTTAAAATTGCAAAATTTTAAAACTACTTAGCGTTAATTACTGCTAAATAATATTTTGTTTTACTATTATCAGTTACCAGTCAATTTATCTAAATTAGATTCCATAACAACAAATTGGAAATAGAATTGTAAAGAAGCTATTCGGAGAAACAAAACGATTTTGAAATTAAGCGAATCCGACACTTGAGTGATTTTTATAGATCTTCTGTTCTTAATAGCCAAGGCGTGAGTCTTATAAAATACAGAGTTCTTTTACAGGGCCATAAAAATAATAAGAATATCTATATATCTTAAAAGTTATTAAACTTTAATCAAGGGATATTTAAGTAAAGTTGTTTCCATAAGGGAAACCGTAAAACACAATTTTTAAATTAAAACCAAACTTGTAAATTTTTGAAAATGTGTATGTTTTTTTTTATAATCGATGAATTGTTCACCCCCTGTTTCGTAATCTTTTGCTATTAATTTGGTGCGCAAATTTTCACTGCCTAATCGATATAATAATCAGTTCAGAACAAGATACTCGTATCTGCCGGGGACCTAGTAGGAAATATTCATGATTGCTTTGACACTTACGATAATCATTCACAGCATCCAAATTATCAGATCACTCGAAGTGACTATATCAACGTTAGATCGAACGATTCATAGCTTTGTAAGCGACACCTTGAGTATACTGACTGAGAATCACGTTCCGTCAACATAGACTTGGAAATTACTCTCTCGTATACTGCAGTGTCTGAACACTCCAAACAGTCGTAAAGCTAAGTAAGCGGTGCCATGTAGATATTACGTCAGTTAAGTGGCTGTGTGTTTACTCTGTACTTTAGAGTTTGTATTAGCACATTTTTATTTTTATGAAATGTTGCTTTGTTGTGTCTTCTGAATTGTTTTTGTATGTAGCCTTTCCACCAGTTTCTATTCGTACGTTACGTTTTTGAATATGGCCTCCTCATTCCGTCTTCATAAGCCAAGTCCTTAAATCATAAGTCACTATTTACTTGACTTGACACTATTCACTTCTACGTGTAAGACGCTGTTTCGAAGGATTCTAATAACGTACTCGTAATTGCAGTTCGGGCAAAATTTTACCGCAATAGCAGTCAATAAGGGTTGTCCCTTATTGACTGCTATTGCTATTGATACAATGATGATAAAAATGATAATATATTCAATGTTTTCCATATATTTTAATTTGATTGTCATTACAAATAATTTAAAACCGTTGTCTATGTTGATAACGCGGGTACAACCGCGGTAAGCTATGCACCGTCTTTACGACCCTGACAATGTTCTATAGTGAACACCGTTTCAGAACTGTCGTAAATGCGCAGCTGAACAGAAGTGCCTTCGTGTACCTAACAATTAACCCTTGGAAAACGACCGCGTTTCTGAGAAGTACTCGAGAACAGATCTTAATAGTTACTGCCACAGTTCACGTTAGTCATAAATAATTGCAAATTTTTCGACTGTCGCGTCGGTCTTATATTTCAAAATGTCCACACAATAGTATTTCTTTCCTAAAACATTATTTTTCTCGGATAAAATGCTTAACTAGAAGTTTTGATACAAAAGCACGTTAGTTCCGAAACGCTTGAGAAATCCTGTTCTGTGTATGGACAGAAAAATGAATTTATTTTAGATATCCGCCGAGCTTACGAAAAATAAGCAATAGAAGTATGAAATACACAACGCATTTCAAAAGCAGGATAATCCTCTGCGGCGGTGGTAATGTAAATAACATAGAGCAAAAAGCTTAAATTATATTTTACCATTTTTCTCTGTTTTTCTAAATGTTTCTTAACACAAAGATACGGTTTATAAATTTATTATGGATACTATAATACATGTTATCACCATCATTATCCTCATTATCATCAGCCTATTTCTGCCCACTGCTGGACATAGACCTCTCTAAAGGCCCTGAGTTCACTCTTCAGTTCTTCGCATCCAACCGCTGCTAGTCACTTTGAATATATTGTATCTTCATTTAGCTGAAAAGCGTCGTATGCTACGGTAGCCGCTGGAGTAATGTGTTTTGGAGCAGAAACCACCCGGTAACAGACGTAGCGTAGGACTAAACTAACACACGAATACACCAATACATCAATACAACAATAGACTAATATACAAATACACGAATACACCAATAGACGAATACAGAAATACATTGAAATAATACAAAATAGTAATTGATAAATCTACATAACCAGATAACGAGATGTATTACGAAATGGAAACAATAATCAACTCGCACACTCGTAAATTCAAATTGTACCATTTGTATGGAGTATTGGTGCCGTGGGTAAATTTGAAGTAAATACAAAACCCACAATTAATATGTAAATTATTACATTGCGTACACACGGTGGTCATTTAACTGAACAGATTATGTTGTTGTAGATAATACAAGCGTCTAGGGACAAGTTTACTAGTGGGAATCTATTACCTAACTACGAACGTGTGTAATTATCGGACAGCTGATAAACTAGTTCATTTTGCACCAGACGAAGAAACTCCTTATTATAACGTAATTGTTTGCTTTTATTGGAACTCGAACCCACTAACCACCGCTGGTGTGTCATCCATGGTAATTTAAGACTAGAGAGATAGGCTAATCAAATATTTATTTGTATTACTTTTAAGAGGATTTTTTTTTGAATTGTTATAACTCCGTTGAGCCATATAACTTAAGCCATATAAGATAACTTAAGTATTGTTTAAGTTCCACAGTTTTATGCCCCTATTTTGATGGTAATCATTAAACTTCACATGTGTACAAGTTAACATTCAAGTTACAACTTTGAAACATTGTTACAAAGTGGAACTAAAGACAATGTATACAAGAAATTAGTTTATAATATTACGTACTGAATTGCATAAATCTTTGCACGACGTATGAAATTCTTGGATAGAGATTCCGTGTATGTGAAATGGGTCAATGTTAATAAACAGTGAATTTTTACTTATGGTTGCCAAATGTTCATGGGATGTATTTCTATGGTTGTTTCTGGGTCAAAGTCGCCAGCATCTCTGGCAGCCTTCCAGATATCTCATTACAAGGCCACTAAATGCGGAAGTCTAGATGGATGGAAGCCATGAGCTTTTTACGGTGTTTGCCAACATTGTTGACCTTGGGCCACAAAACTGGGAATAAATAAATTTCGTATATTTTTCTGCAAGGAACAATATGTGTTCGATAGAAGCAGGTCAGGTCTCTAAGAGTAGGGGTGGATTCTCGCCCCTCTCTATCTACCCCATACAGAACCTGGCGTTATATTGTAATGTGATAATGAAAAAGACTATAAAATTAGTTTTAACACAGATCAACCGTAACGGAAAATCCGATATAGGTAACAAAATTTATTATACACTCTATCTATAAAACGTAGGTATATTCATTGTACCAAATAACTAATTTTTTCATATCCATTTACGACACACTCGACTTACTACCTAGTAATAAATCATGGAGTTTCCCATTTTTAATCATTGGTACAATCTCATCAAAAATTCTCATTTCTTTGTAATCTGACGATCATCGCACTTCACACGACATTACCCGCTGGCGAATATTACACTTAGTGGTCAAAGAAATTATCGCCTCAGCTTCATTATTTCGGTATATATAGTTGGATTACTAAATCAAACTGCAATATTAAGCTTTCGCATATTATCAATCAGTTTTTATTTGTTTAAACATGACTACATAAATTTCTTCATTTCTATTCATATGGGTATTAAAACTAACAAAATGAATCACATATTAATAAAATTACATATTAATAAAATGAATTACATATTGTAGTATCCTGCTCCACTCCTCTGCGTATCTCTCTCTCTCTCTCTCTCATATTATACGTGTGATTTTACGTTTTATTGGCTAGTTTTATTTATTAGTAAGTAATATTATATGAATCAATGTCGTCTTCCTCAAAAAACGTTACATATTTTTCTTCAATTCACCATTTGTGACTTTGTGACAATACACGAAAAAAATACATAGTAATTACAAAACAGCATTGGAGCATATTGATGTATTATAAAAAGGTACACCTGTATAATATGTGTCAGCGTATTTATTTTATAATATTGTAGATCGGACATTGAAATAACATTTGTATTGTGCTATTGTAACAGAAAATATAACTCCACTGTTATACGTACGTCATGCAATATTGACAAAAGATCGTTGACATTGATAAATTCATTTGTATTTTTTTCGTTCCCACCAACACTTTCATATTATATTTACAGGCCGTTTGACGGGGTAAATAAAGGAAAGCTCAGCGGAATGTTACTCCGTCTGTATATAAATTCAGTTTGGACGTGTTCGATTTATATGGCAGCGGGTGTAATTGTCGCAGGTGGTGCGGCCTCGTCGCTACCTACTAGGTGTCAAGATTCCAATTTCCGCGCCCTCCGTCCCCGCTGTTGTTATTAGATTTTTTTCGCAATATTCCTCATTTCGAATACTAAGCGAATTTTCGCCGCGATCCCGCGCCGCGCGCGTTCGTAGCGCCATCTACTCGAGGGTGAAACTCAGTTCTTTCAAGCGAATATCTGACACGCTAAATAAACCAAACAGTGATGTGAACATAACATCACACCTGAACTTTCTTTAAGCGGTATGAACAGGAGTGTAATATTATACTCTCACGAATCAGCATTTTGTCATATTAAATATTCCAAAAGCATAATTGTTAAGATCTGTTACGAATCTTTTCTTAAACATAGTCTTTATTTACAATTGAAACATCAATCAAGTTCTCAATTGCTATGTACGATTTTCCTTTTTATTTTAGTTTTCCTCGATATTGATATAGTTTAATGTTAAATCGTATGCATTTTAAAAAAAGTCAATACTTTTTATAAAGGTAAAGGAAAACATAGCGAGCAAAACGTATATAAACTTCAGTAATCAGTAATATCGTGGAAAACTTATGTAGTAAACGTACATGACACCAGCCCAATAGGATATGGCGCTATCATCTCTCACTCTATGATGCAACCCATGTCTAACAGTGGAATTAAGTACTGTTCAGCACTCCGGTCCAGTAATCACTGAACGATGGACCATCTAATGCTTACGAGTTAGCCTGGACCGTTCGGACTTTTGGAATTTTAAAATCAATATTAGAGATTACAAGATCGGTCGATCTCGAATACGACTAGCAGCTGTAGAAGAGATGGATGGAAACATCGATGGCGTCTCCTCCTCCTCCTGACCTCTTGTTTATACATCTACTTATATTCTCGAATTGTATTGTTTAACGAAATGCATAACCTGGAAAAGAAAGAACTTCCTTTAAAACATTTATAATAATAACTGACTTACTAAGCACTCCCTCGTTGGTCGAGTGGCAATCGCAATTACTGATCGAGACGTCCTGTCTTCAAATCCCAGGTCGGGCACTATTGGACTGTTTTAACTTAAAATTTATAGTAGTGTCTCGGAGTGTGGATTTGTGCTCGATGTGGGGCAATAGGCTCACCGCATCATCCATAGTAACTGACGAAACATGGGAGACTGCTACTCTCCCTTGCCTATCTCTTCGGGGATAACAAGCGTGATATTACGCTTTTTTTGATAACATAATAAAATTCACGTTACTCGCGTCACTTCCTCCACACTCCTTTATATCAGTACATCGTTAAGTATTCATAAAAGCTTTATATTTTCGCCCGTCTCTATCCCTTTCATCTGTACGTCATTGAAACGTAGCACCTCGTAAATCCTGATTACAAGAGAAAAACGGATAGGGTGTGGTTAAATAATAATAACCTAAATAATACTAGATCAAATACAGTTTCCAATGTTGCTTGTCGGATATTCTATAATTTATTTAAAACGCAAAAAAGGCAATAAATTTTTCACGGTTTCCCCTTACACCTAGTATATATTAAAATAAGTATTTTAGCAAGAAATACAGTTATTTCTTGATCTTCTACGTCTCAGGTCTGAATAAGGTAGGCAGTAAATTCTTATTTGCGCTAAATATGTAGTAAACCACGTAACATAACATTACGCTTTTTGTTCCCCGAAAGCTCAGCTTGCGAGTGCTCATGTATGTATGTGAAACTCTCAATAACTTTTTTAGCCTGTAACAACATCAAATACAACGTCGATCTTTTCGAGGCTCAAATTTGAACCACCTATAGACTTTCGATTGGTTTTTTCAACGGCGAATATTGAATGAGCACTCGACATTCATTGCTCGCGATGTCTGTCATTCAGTTCGAATTTATAACTGGCATTCGTCGACACATGTATCCGTCTCCGCTACGACTGTCGGCACGTAAATGTGCAATATTTCATAAATCGGTAAAAAATGCTGGTACGTTATAACTACGATATTGGAGGATTTTTAAAATATCATAACGCGCGTTTGACCACAGTCTCAGATAGGATTTCGCCCAGGATGTAGCACGCTGGCCTAGAAAATGCCTTTTCAAATTTATCTTGAATAATTACAGGTTTGCAACAAACAAAGCAGGGGTAACATTTCTTTATTGGACCATAGGATATCATTAGGCTACAATCCCTCCTGACTGGCGTAGGAAAGAACACATACGTTATGAGAACCGCGCGTCTAGAAAAAGCTTTGCTTTGAGAAAAAGCTTTGAAGAGTCCTGGCTTACACATACTATTTTTATTATTATTATGTCACTTTATTTGAATTATGTTGGATTCAAAATGATCTACAGACGTTTTTTAGCTTCACTCCCGGCTGATGAAAACGGGATTGGGATACGGTGGGCCGGGACAAATTTTTTGGCATTTTATTATATGAGGGCGGGTGTGCCGTTAAGGAAAACATAAACCGCTTTCAGCTCGATTGGTGACATATATTATTCACAAAAAAGTCGGGAGACAGGAAGAGTTGTTCATTGAAGATGTTATTGTTCATGTATTCACTCCGTCTCTTTTGAATTTAACATAATATAACATCAAGCCTGCATTTTCTCGAAGGGACAGACAGAGGCGTGTAGTATACTCTCGTTTCACTAGTTATAAGTCTCATTCGATAAGGGGTACGCTTGTTTTGAGTTAAAAAAATATATAAAAATATACTACTGTACTACTGAACCGTAGTGTGCCAGACACGGGAATCGAACCCACCACCTCCCTCTCAGCAGCCACGCTTGCCTCCAATAGACGAACGACGCAGTCTGATCTGATGGTGCGTGAGTAGAATTTACGTAGAACCATGTTCTATAGCTACTCGTAAACAATGCAAATATATCTAAAATGTAAGCAATGAAATTGTAATGTACGATCTCGATCACAAAGCTCCACCGATCGCTGCATATTTGTTGCACATTGTAAGCACTTGCCAACAAACTTGCAGTGAAATGTACAATGTTCCGCACATATTGTGCACACATATACTAGTTATGGGTTTCCTTGAACTCTGTAATTACTCAGCTGTAGACTATAAAATATCATTAAACCAGCATTGTAGTTTGTTGTCACCGTAAAATAAAATATATACATATTTTTTCTTTATTCATAAACTAGTATACATAAACTAGTATAACATAAACACCTTTAAATGGTAGAAAGTTTAATGGAACTGGTGAAACGTGGTAGTGAATTACACTGATTAGATACAAGTAGGCAGCGGTGTCTACCGCTTCGGGAAGTACAGGCGTGATGTTACGATATTATTGCCTTAATGGAGTATATCAGAGCAGACGAATGAAATTAAGCTTTTTACATTCAAATGTGATTAATAAACCACGCGCAACGCACTCCACCCTCGCTCCACTTGCATGCATTATTAAGTCATGTCTTTTAACCAATTATGACTGCGCTCGTACTTTCTGTATCCTCGCGAGAACTGAATTAGCTCGTGTTATTTGCACGTCTGTCTAATATATACGTTTATAGATATAGACTTGAATTTTCATGTATTATGTTTATTTGATATGGCTGAGGTAAGATGAACAAAACAGATGTACAATGCGAATGTTAAGGTACGCTGGTGCCGTGGAAGATCAAGGCTCGTATATCTTGACCAATTGGTCAGATACTGGCTGATAGGATTGTCAGAGTCATAGAGTGAAGAATGCAGAAGAAGCACTGCAGGTCTGTAAGGATAGACATAATTAGCTCTACGCTCTGCCTAAAGCATAGCGGACCTGGCGAGTTGGTATAATAATGAAATGTAATCAAATCAGATTGTATAAAATCAGCAGCCATGAAAAGGAGACTTAATTAAAAAGAGCACGCATTATATCACAGAGTCTCGTCGTTAAAATACTGTGGAGTCGAATTAAAATTTACCAAATTCCCATCCTTTCATCTTTATTGGTCCGTTTTTATGATTCAGAAGGAGCTCAAATACATTCATTGATTATTCCGTTCGTTTCATTTCGTTGATGACGCAAGGTTTATCTGTTCGTTTGTAAGTTGAGTGTTTATTAAGTTTATGTATATGAAGTGGTTGTGAAATAGTCAATTTTAATTTTAAAACGAAACTGGCAACATGAACAGTTGTCGCTATATATTGTTTGTTATTATTTTAATTTATACAGATTTCTTTAGAGTACAGCGAATGATTACTGCCCTATGTCCGTTTGTACATCTCATTATCACTGGCCATATATTGCAGCCCACTGCTGGACATAGGCATCCACTGAGGCGTTATGCTCATAATCCCAACGCTGGGCATGCGAGTTGAGAAACTCTGTGTACAGCCTTTCGCATCACCTACGCTGCTGGCTATAGGCAGCTGGGCTATTTAGCTGCGCCTAGCAAACCGCGCCATACCGCGATCTGCAAGCGCCGCGTACGACACCTGTATCCCGGCAAGGGCTCGGGGAATCTACTCTGCCTCGACACGTAAAAGTGCTTGGTACATCTAGAACATGTAACATTAATGTGTCCTATATTAGAACAGTTTAATCGCCGCTACTTTCAATGTTTTAATCATTCATTATCACTTAAAGATGTGCGCAAATGCGTAAAAAGTCCAGGGTCTCCTTAACAGTCAAGTCATTCTGAATGTATCTTTTATGCACCAATCTGAGTGGTAGACCAATAAATATTTGATTGAACTACATAGAACGCGACCCTGCAAGCTATGAAAGGGAAGTGTTCCGAAGCCGTATGAAAGCTTGGGAAATCGGGCCCGTAGTAAAAGATTTTCAAGAACAAACCTCATCTTACTTGGGTCAGGTCAACAGCTTAGAATATTGTAGAAGCAATCGTTTTTCTTAAAGTTACGTATAAGTCAAGATGGGTCTGTTTAAAATCATTTTATTATAAACGTAACTGGCGATACGTGGGAGTGTTCTATATTCTTCTGCCTACTTCTTCGGGGATTACAGCGTGATGTTATGTTTTTTATTTTATTGTAACGTTTGCAAAAATGTTTTTTGTACCCCTGTTGGACCCGTGTCACCTCTCTGAAGGTCAGGAATAGGGACATATTCTGCGAAGCTGACCAAGTGTTAGGTTGTCAGATTTAACACGCTTGGACAATTTTTTTCTACTTAGGTAGCTTTTTTATTAGAGAACTTTAAGGAGTGCAGGTTTCCTCACGATTTTTCCCTTCGTTGTTTCCAAAGTAATCTTAAAACGCACATTTTTTATAAACAGATGCGAGCTACGATTTAAATGTAGAACTTCCGGAGTGAGAAGCAAAATTTCAAACCACTACTTTATCCACTGTTTTCCGCTTAACATTTGATGAGTCTAACACTGGTTGTATTGTTTAATGTTCTAGTATACATCATGATATACATAAATGTATGGTCGTTTTCAAAACCGTGTAGTCTTTGCCGGCAAATTATACAATTTTAATGCGAATTAAAAAAAGAAACACAAGCCCGTGCTATAATCATGAAACCGATTTTAATTAAACTTGTAAATAGGCAGTTACGAGAAATTCAGCTTTAATTTAGAAGTCGTCGCTGAAAATCAGAATATATTTGTTGAACAATTATCTTCTTTGATTGGGCACAAAAACAGAAATTAATTTATGCTTGAGGGAGAACCTGTGTGGGCATTTTACGTTAGCTTTAATTATAACGGTGCCTTATTTCTAAGCCAAAAATATAAGAATTTACTGTAAAAGATTTTGATCAAATCCTAATCTTTAGCTACTATCTTTACTTCATGATTTTGAATAACGAATGTTATTGATATTGCGTCTCTGTTGTTCTATTGTCTATGGTCTATGGTTTATGGTTTGGAGCGTTCGAAGTTTGAATACACAGTTTGTAGAATTGCTTTTCATTCGCACAACGCTCTCGAATACTTTGTGTGATAAATAATTCATAAGCGGTGACCCCAGCCGACCGCACGGTAACTAACGAGTGATGTAATGAAACAATGATTCGGCGCCTGTAACATTAGCTATCCGATTTAGTGGAATTCATTTCCACTTATAATCAAGCAGTGACTGAATGAATTAAACATTCTTTGTTTGCTTTCATTATCAGTTGTATAAGTTTATGTAATTATGTGTAGTTGTTTCCTATTTTACTCTTGTATTTGTATAAGTTTTATAGCCTTTTGTGAACTGAATCAATATTTCCATTTTAATCGAACAAGACTAATAAATAATTTATTTCCGAAACACAAACAAATAACTTTTTAATTGAAACAAACTGTGATCACAGTTTATTTGAATATTAGTTTTTAATTTGACAAATATAATAAGTTGTTATAGTTTTTTCTTCTTCGCTTGTTGTCCACATTCAAAATAAATTTTCATTACAAATAATACATATATCATTGAACGATATTCAATGGTATATTATCGAGTTGAATGATAAACTACATGTTTCCCTACAGATGTTACACTGTGGGTCCCATCGTAAAATCATCATCTGCGATCTGCATTTATTGAGAGCATTTCCAAGGAATATACCTATAGATACTTAGTTTGATTTACTTTTCTGATATTAGCCTTAAAATGATATCCAACACTACCTGGATAATGCAGAAATTTAATGTAGCGTTTTTTTTAGCACACGGCTAGTTTACATATAAGTTACAGTTTTTAGATTTATCCTTGAGATACCTACACAAACATACATACATATGTATGTACATGCTAGGGAAAGGTAATTTTTATTTAATAAACCTTTGATTTGTTATAAGTGAATAACAATGTACAATTCTTATATGATGGTACGTGGAATTATTGAAGTTTATAATTTGTTCAAATTGTTCGACTCACTACTATTTGATACTGTATTTTTTAATTATATACTTAAACGTATATATTTTTTTCAAATATTATTTTATATTGCTTATAATGCTTAGTGGTAGTTATTTATAGGACATACCTACTTGCTAAGCCGCATCACGTTATGGAGCGCAGAAGACGCGACCTGCCAAAGCAAATGTAGCTTCTGGAATTTATATTATGCTATAAACTTAATGCACCGGCCTTTTGGCAAGCTCCCCCCAGTACAATACATCCATTCTAAGCAGTTTTACCCTATACACCTCGCCTTCTATCTCGGCTTACTCAATTTTCTCACATTTCTTAAACTTTGAAGTCATTGTTATCCTTTTAGCACGTATAAAGTTTTATGAACCTTGATTAGACTTAGAATACGTTAAAGTTATGCTTACTTCGTAATTTTCAAGATGTTTTCACTACTTGAGTGGATAGTGTGTATTGAGCCTAATTCCCCTTGTTAAAGAAACTATGACTAAGCGCATTTTTAGAACTTGGAAGAACTTGTAAAAACCTGAGCTGTTTTTGGAATCCATTGTAAATATGAAAATATGACAGCTCATTTCGATGATAGATGGTAGTGACTGATAATTTAACTAAAAGTTAAATTGCTAGAATGAAAATACTTGGAGATTTTCCAAGCAACGAAACACTTAAACCCATATCGTTTTTTAACGCAATGCGACAGATCTTCGGCCATCCGCAAAAAAACTTTCAGGCAGTTTATAAAATCGCACAAAGGTCACTTTAAAAAAGTATGTTATATTCAAAATGGCCGCTTTGTATCAGCTGTAACAGCGCACGTAAATTCGTGCGTGATTACAAGTTACACAACCACATAAGCCAGAGTTACATGGCAATTGGTTTATTTTTCAATAATGGCGGAGCTATAAATTCATCTCTTATAAAATACCACTTGTTTTATTAAAAACACAAAAAGAAAGTTTAAAGCTCAAAGGTCGCCCGAGATTTGGACAAAAACGAACACGCACTTTGATAGCATTATTTGTTTTCATTTAAGAATATTATTCAATGTACGTAAATTAAAACTTAATGTGAAGCATTATGGAAGTATGTAAATTTTGACGCCGAGTGGGTAGTTTTAATGTTTTTTTTTCGCATGCATAACGAAGTGGCCCGACTGCGCAAACACAAGCCGCACTGGATGGAACAATTCCGTGATTTTGTTCACAATTGTCAGGCATAATGTGCGGTGTTTACGTTTGTATATATTTTACACAGCGCAAACTTTAGAAAAAATACTGTACAGGTCGTATCAGTAGCAACGCAGCGCCAACAGCACCGCTTTGATAAAAGTTACTGCGATAGTCTTTTTATGGAGATAAGTGAGAGCATTGTTAATATTATATCATTGTATCATCACGTTAGCTACCTCACGAGGTAGGCGAAGAGCGCTGAATACCAACTATCTATGTGTTTAATGTGATTTTCCTACATTCATCACTCTCTTTCATGTTTATATTATGTACGAGTACATGACATTCTTATTTTCTTGTTACATACGTTTTAATAGATGTTTTTATATATCGTATTTTAAAAATAAATCGTCCTTTCATTCATGATCATCATAATCATCAGCCTATCTCAATCCACTGCTGGACATAGGCGTCCCCCAAAGAGCGCCACCGCGCCCTGTCCTTGGCTTGCCGCATCCATGCCTGCAGCCTTTCATTGTCATTTCGTTT
>DWTO01000363.1:0-22214 GCA_018244755.1 Jemadia pseudognetus
CGCCATGCTGCGCTCGCGTGCTGCGGTCGGCCGCGGCCACTACGCGCGCTCGTCGCACTCACCCGCGCGCGCGCCGCTCATAATGGGCTTAGAGCGCGCGGAACGGCGGTCGCATCGCAGACACTGCGGCACGCCCGCCGCTCTCACTCCCGTTGGTACGCGCCTTTTCTGATACTCGTCGCTCGCTCAAGATTTACTGATAGTGCGAGAGTAAATCTCCGATAAGAGAAGATTGGCTCCTACGTATGAGGTTACGTAAGTGAACGGGGCGCGTGCGACGGCGCCTCACCGAATGCCGCGAGTCATGATCTCGCGGAGAGTCGCGTGGTTATCGCGGGCTAGGCTCGGGTGGGCACGTGTGTCACGGTGGCGCGTCGGCAGTGGACTGGCGTGGGCGCGCGTGCGTTCTCCCGCCCGCCCGCCACCCGCGCGCGCCGCACGCGTATCGACACCGCGCGCCAACCACTGCACCGCGCAACGGGCCGCCCCGCGCGCCCCCCTTTGACGCGCACCGCACGTCGCGCGCCGCACGACGCACGACGCAGCACGCAACCCCTCGATAGCTGCGAACTTCCGACCGACACGTTCGCTTTCCCTGCCCTTATTTGAACTTCCGGGGTTTTAATTCACTTTCTTCTTGTGCCTACCGTACGTGACAAAACAACGATGTTGCACTGCTCGGTATTGAAAAATAGCCTTTTACTTTCACACAGCTACGAAAATGTATAGATGAACATTTCACACGGGTATAACCCGAAGCGCTGTGCGACCCGATGCTGAGCTATCGCTATGCCGAAGCTTATTATGTTGACATGTAACACAATCGCTAAATAAGCAGGGTAAGCTTAAAAAGAAAAAGTCACAATGAAAACGTTACATCACACTCCCCACGATCTCCGGTGGCACAAATTTCGCAAGCGCTCACATCCCACCGCGGGAATATCGGAGGCTGTGTGAGGCAGGCAGCCTGCAGCCGGCGAGCGACTGCAACGTAGAGTCGGTGTGAGGTATCGGCACGCCGCAGCGTTAGTGCCGAGCCAGGTCTAATCCGAAAGAAAAGAAGGCGCGCTTGTATATGCAGTTCGCGAGCCAAATTTTACGATCTGATAAAAAGTTAACGAACTTGAAGCGGCCCGCGGCCACACGCGTCGCGTCCCGGCGCCTTCCATCAATTACATCAATGGCCACATCAAGTGGCCGGGAAGTGAAACACGAAAAGCAGCCTCACTTAATATCAGTATAATATTATATAAGAGAGTCATTTTTAATTTCGCTACGTTATATTCTTTTGAATTAATGAACAAATATTTTCGATTCATAGGCACATGTAAAAGCAGCCAGCCGCAATAATTATAACGAACAAAATAGTCATAATAAGTTTCTATTTCAGTTATGCATGCATATAACACTAATACTTTGCTCGTCACACGTATTATATAGATATCGAATAATGTATTATCATTATTATTTTTTATTAAGGTATCATACAGACACGCCCGGTCAGTTACTCAGTAGTCGGAGCACGAGGCACCAAGTATCAGTGTCGTTACGGACGGGACGTGCTGCTTCTGCGTTCGTCTCCGTCTTCATATAACACATACGAGTACATATATACAAGCCGAGGTACCGTACAGGAAGGCCAATATAGTACAAGGGTATTTGGTGACATGATATAGTTTGTAACCATGCTCATATTATTGTAATACTGTTTTATAACAAACATCCGGTTCGGATGACAACTGTAAATCCAGTTAATGCAACCCTTGGTTCCGAAGCACAATCGTTCCAATAGTTTGCATTGAACTGTTGACGGAGGATAATCCGATACGGACATCGGATCTACATGGCCATTAGTATTCAAGCTGTAAAATAAATTCAATCCCCCTCTAGCCCTGTGATTAGATTATTAGGAGGAATGAAAAGCAGTCAAATACAAATATGCGGTTACATTTCACATGAAGTTGTATTAAATGCTAATAATATCAAGTCCTGGTGAATTAAGATATTGAAGTTGTTAATTTTTTTATTTTTCTACATATTGTTAATTAAATATTGGGTAATGATATACATATTTCGTTTATTAAAATACGTGGTATGTGATGTCAAACAATCATATAAGCACGAGTGGCTAGCCATATGTAGCGGTATTTTTAATCACTAATTAATAATCCAGTGATTCAAATGTTCTATAATACCGACATATATAATATTCAACAGTTTAGTCAAATAAGACTAACAGTCATCTGAGCCCAAAATAGGCTAGAAAAGTTGTGTTAGCAGTGTTACAGCAGCCAGACGTGCGACAAACTAAATATACACATATTAATACTACAGCATAGAGTGCTTCGTTGGTAGTGTTGGTTACAAGCGCGACTGCCAATTGGGAGGACCTGGGTTATAATCTCGGGTCGGGTCTAATTTTTGTTTGTTTCCAATTTATACTTTTTAGTAGTGGTTCGCAGTGTGGAAATGTGCCCGATGTGTGGCAATAGGTTCACGACTTAGTCCATAGTGACACGTAAAATGTAACTGATGAAATGTGGGAGTGTTATACATTTCTCTGTCTGCCTCTTCGGAGATTACATGCGTGAAATTACGTTTATGTACACATTAATGTACACTTATTAAGATATCGTTTTGTAGTTCTCTATTATATCTCCATACATCCATTTGAGTTCATGTAAATATTATGGCGGGAATGGCTTAAAAGCAAGATGTCTGCCTGTTCCCATCAATTACTTCCTTCTTGTTAATGATTGCTCTTTATACTAGCTATATCTTTAGATAGCATATAAACTGACATTAGATACCATATAGGTATGTATATTATATCACAAATGTAAATCTAACATGACAATAAAATTGTATTTAAAATGGCTATAATTTTACAAAATCGACATCAAGCATTGGTTAGTACTGTTAGTATACTTTTCAAAACTTGGCGTGCGAAGATACATTTCAGAGTCAAGTCAAGTCAAGAGCACCGAGCACCAGATATTTGGTGCTCGGTGCTCTCTGTCTAACCTCCGAGTATCCTGGCGTGTAAAATAGTAATAATATAATTGATTATTAAAATTATAACTGTTGGGGTTATGAGCCAAATAGAAAGTATGTGTGCCAAAGCGTAAATACCCGTCGGTCCGAACTTGCTCATAGACGCAATCGACATGACTGTGTCTAGCTGTGTCAGCTAGCTGCATTACGCTCGTGCCGGCTACGTACTGACGCAATGCTTATGAAACTGGGTGTTTGTTCTTAATCGCATGATGATTATGATTTGCGAACTATTTTGTATGTCAAGTATTCTACGTTTATAACGAATTCGTAAATGTAGCTTGTAGTAAAGCAATAACAACTGAACTTTCACAATAGAATTACATTTTTCTGTATTGAATGAAAAAGTCACGTATTGTTGAGTTTAAACAAAATGTAGGTACAGTTTGAAAATTTGAAAGGTGGTAAAAATTTTCTATATAATTGGATGATAGGAATTCTTATGAACTTCATAATTTCAATTTGATTTAAAATCAAAGTTTGCAAAAATCTTGGAAAAAAATATAATATTTACAGTAGATTAATACCATTATCATAGATCATTATCATCAACTTCCGTCAGTCTACTGATGTATGTAAGCTTTAGCTATACATGGTTATAAACGTACATCTACGATTGGATTTTACGCATGTTCCGTTAAAGTTATTTATGTGTCTCTAGTGAGCGATTATCATACGATCGGATATCGGTAACTTACACATGCATTCTCTACAATAAATTGGGTCAAAAATCACCTAAACCAACCTATGTATATGAAGAGAGCGCAGAACTATCAAGAAGTATTTTGTAAGCATAGAGGTGTGGTTTGTAAGTATAGATGTATTTGTCACTCGGCGTTTCTTACCTACCCTGCAAGGAACTTGCTAAGTAATTCCACATACAGCCCGCTCTGGGTGACGGTGATTCAAAGTTAAAGCACATGTACTCGTATATTAACCCGTTCAAGTAAAACCGACTTAAAAGGGTACATTGGGCAGACAATATGTGTTAGGGTCAGATATATGAATCTGACGAATACATATATACTAAATTCTATCCGTATAAGCTTGTACGATAACCGGATTAATGTTACATAATAACTTTCACGTATATTTGACCAAATTATTTGCAGAACTTTTCTGATTACACGTTTGATGGCTGTTATGAAAATCATTTTTGTGGATTATATGTATAATAAGTATTTGCATTTTGCAAAGTAACAACCTATTGTTATTTTTATGTGCTTTTAAAGTAAATATTTACTTTTCGTGCACAATATTGCAGACAGGCTTGGTCAGTATTAAATAAAGTTCCAACCTGCCTCTGCAATGAAAAATGAAAGATAAAAACACATAATACTGCAGCGCGAGTGCATTTAACTAACTTCTACGAATTAGAGACTAGAGCTGGCGAAGGCGATGTTGACACAAACTTTTAACATAAAAATTCAGCCGGCGGTCCCAGCTGTGTTACATTTTTAACTAATATAAAATTAATAAGATTTTCCGTTGTTCCTACCCAGTGTATCATTTGGTTATACTTCTTTACAGAGAGTCAAATGTCATGTCATCGTGTTTGTAATATTCTATGCGAATTGTTTGTCATGCTGTGATTAATGTATTTACTACTACGGATCGAGAGGTCCCGGGGTCTAATCTTGTGTTGGCTGTTATTGAATTTTTTTAATTTCAAATTTCTAGGTACAGCTCAGAATATGGATTCGTGCTCGGTACATGACAATATGCTCGCGCCTTATTCCATAGCGGGACGGAAACGAAACATGGGGGCGTATTACACTCTCCTGTCTAACTATTCGGGTATACATGCGTGATGTCACATTTGTTTAGTACTTAAAATAGTGACAAAATAGTATACATTGTGAATTTTGATGGACGTGGAGTCAACGGATCCCGAGACTGCCTTGACCAAATAGGTCACATATTGGCTGATGGAGATGTAGGAATCCCGCGCGCGAGTATGAAGGCGACGATGAATGTACACCAAGTACGTCAGTTTAACTTTTAATTAGTCAGTGGGCAGAGCGAAGCTATCGTTGTCCAACAAGAAATAAATTGCTAATTGAAAGTTGTAAGTGGAAACTGCGAAGAAGTGCTCGATATTGGAAACATTTCATCGGAGACGATGACATAATACTGTAGTAATAAAGTTAATTAAAGATCGCTTCGCTTTTGTTCCAATTAGAGAACTGCATTTGTAGTGGTGCTCTTTGATTCTTACGATTGCAGTGGACAGATAATTTTAACCGATATATTCCTTGTTATCGGATTAATTCGATTAAAACAGAATGATTCTTAGCTTTTATATCCCAAACGTATTTTTATTCTGTGAACCTTTTTAATTTATAAAGGATTACTTATATAATGTTAAGCTCGGCTTACGTTAACGCAATAAGCTGAACATTATCGGATTACAAGATTAGGATTTTAGTATTTTATTTCTTTTAAGGACTTAAGATGTCACGTGATATTAAGCAAAAAATGCTAGTTAATGTTACTATTATATCTCTTCGCCACGTTACTTACGGAGTAGGGAGAGAGCACTTGGTGCCAAACATTAATAATATATTATGTGAAATGTCCAGTTGTCTGATCACATAGTACATATTGATGATATATTTTATAAAAATTAGTAGTTCGCCAGCCCTAGGGACAAGACCAACATGGATTTAGCGAAATAAATAACACAATATGTGTATTAATATTTAAGATGTTTGTAGCCGTTATTATTTTCCTGCCATGATCCCAATGATTTAGGGTTGACACAATAAGTTTTCTCATCCATTATTTTATATTAACTGTCACCTCGATATTTTAATCATGTTATCTTTCATGCAATTCAGTCATATTTAATATATGTCATCATGTCATGTCATATTTTTCGTGGTGGCCCAACTGGTTTCCGACCTATGCCAGGTCCTCCCTCTTAAGCACCCGCCGAGCGCAGCGAGGTTACCGAGACCGCGTAGTCTCCGCTGAGACCGCGCTGTAATCGGCGGGAGCTCATGAACAATACCCTTGTATAGGTCCGAAACTATTCGGATCGTCACGTAAACAATTACGTGGGTTACACCGGTACATGTTTGTATAATCAGGTGTAAATATTTAACAGTAAAATAATCACCTATATTTCTATTGGTTTTCTGTTTACTCATATTATCTCGCACGACTGATGTGTTGGTTCAGCGGCGTGTTTAAATTCCAATGAGGACAAATACTTATACGACGAGAGCGAGATGTTTATTTCTATGTCTGGGTGAAATAGGGTATTTAGAAATTGAGATGGCACAGGGTCTGCGTAAATTGGGATCAGTTGGTCGCGGTGAGTTGTCCCAGGATGTTATTATTAGATTTCTTTTATCCAAGCTCGGCGAGTTCATGTTTTTATTCATTTTACTTTTTCTCTCCGCTTGCTTTTATATGTTCACTATAAGCTTGACATAGTCCTTTCAATTCGACGAAGTATTCATAAAATGTTAGTATTTGTATCTGAGTTGTTTCAACGTTTTTATCGTTTCTGTTAGACACGGGTCTTCTGTACTAATGAACAGGTTTGGGCCATAGTCGAGTTAATATTTGTATCCGAATTATATCCAATTACTAGGCATCCTTCTTTTTTATGTGAAAACACTTCAAGTGGTACGACACATAATGAGATATTATAATGTATGATAAGAGCTATTATTATTATTATCAAATCATCATGACCAATTCCTTCCGAGGTAGGCAGGCACTGCTCCCTACATACCTGACGTCTCAGAACATACTCACGTGTCAGGCCAGGCGACCAGACATAAATCGATCTTTTCATACACACGTACTGGTTTTGGAGGAATCCGTATCCCTTGTCATTTTACATTCTAAAATCGTGGCATAAAAACTACGTGGTTTTTACCATGGAGATAATATCACCGATTTTTTCTCAGATCGAACGACCAAAATAATAATTGAAGAGAGTACAGGTATAACATCTATTACATTTATTACGCGTGTAATATGAAAAGAATCAAAAGAAATGTCCATCTAGTAATTTCGATAAAATCCTATATATATTCCCCTTTCTAGATTCCATTTTATATAAGTTTCCATCAGAAAATATTGAGGTTACACGTAGCTCTCTTTAATTTAACATTACGCGCGCTCCGCAGCCTTCGATCACACGACATCACAGGAATCGCATTACCTAAAAATATGTCGTATTACTGTTTGTACATAAGACGCCATGTTAGTAGCAGCCGAGCGTGAGTGCGACTGATTATATTTTACGAGTGGAAAAACGTACGTACTTATAGTGTTCTACTAAGAGCCCTGGAGACGGTACAGTCGCGGTGTAAAGAGTGATATAAACAAAACGGGACAACCGAAATTGTGATTTAGGATGGCAGTATCACCAGCGCACGTCTCTGTACAGGAAATGCCGTTTGGGTGCGAGCGAGATAGAGTCGGGGATATCGATCGGCTCGCTTCTGAGGCGGCTCCCCAATTTAGAGCAGGTACATCATAATTGTTATATCCTGCTATATGGGACGCAATTATTGGAACTGACTGAATGCGATACAAGATTAAATTATCCCAACAGAATGCACTAATGAAATTTATTATAATTTAATGAAAGTCGCGGACAAATAAATCAATAAAGAATATTATTATTGTATGTATAATCACGCCAGGCTCTTTACGGGATCGACATAGAGCACCCAACACCAAGTATCTGTACGCGTATCATCACAGACTTTAATGAATATGAAATATTAATATAAAAAAGTTTATAAATACTGCCACTATGTTTCATAAACTACGAGTACATATGTGCAGTCCACCAACCAGCACCGCCCGGCTGGGAACACCCAAGCCTTAAATCTTGTTACTAGACCCATGTTCATTAGTGGACCGATGGAAGAGTCGATAACGATGATTAGAATGAAGGTGCCTCGTCACGAACGATTTACGTTGACAGCGCTAACTCCCTATTTTGTGATATGAATACATTCAAAAACACATAAGACTGAAACTCTTCCTTTATGTATCCAGTCCATCCGGGAATAGATCTTGCTACCTTTATAACGTAATCACCGTGATACCACCTTTATTTTGTGTAACCGAAGTTATAAGCAAGCTAGTCGATATAAACTGGCCATAGTATCCTATAAAATCTGCCCAATCCCAAATAGAAATCTCAAGTTTTGACAAGGTATAGTGAGAATTATCATTCCACGCTATCTTTTATCTTTTGCCCAAGTTATTTATTTGAAAATCACAGGAGGAAACCAGTATACCTTAGAGTTCTCCACAAAGTTTCGTAATATGTGTGATCATGGGAATGTACCAATCCGTACTTAGCTAACATGACACGCTATGGTCTTAGCCCGTCTCATGCTGCTTGCTGATGGGCGATCCGTATCCAATATTGGAAGGATACGAGCACTGATGATGATCAATATGTTGACTTTCAAATTTTTTTGGTGGCACCTTCTACAATATACCGTTATTTTTGACGTAATTAAAGGGAAGGTATCTATATCAATTTAGAATCAACAATATTATTTCAATATTTGGTATTGTAAGCGTTTCATAGCACTGGTTGCAGTCATTTGGGACGAAACTAACCTATTACACTCTACGATTGCATAAGCGGCAGCGTCTGTTAATGCGTTTTTGTTTAAATAATAAGCGTCCTCGCTTTTGTCATTGTGTTGTGAAAATGAGAAAGCGCAGACGAGACGACAGTGCGGCGGCCGCGGTAGTGTCCACTTTAAAGAGAATCACGCGTGAATAAAAAATGTGTACTCTACTTTGAGTATACTTTTGTTTCAGTAGTAGCGCAAACAGTGGCAACGTATAACGTAATATTAAGGCTGTGAATAACAAACTTTGTTTTAATTTTTTTAGCAATGGAAATGCTAGAGATATGGGGTGAAATACGGAGGCTTGGTTGTAATTATTAAATCGTTTCAGAGGCTTATAAGAAGATTTAACTAATCTTATCTTTGTATATCCGCCCTATAATTGGACTTCGCTTAAATGTAGAGACAAACTCCCGGCGGGGCCCAGTAATGGCAGCACTTACGAATATAGTTAGCAGACGAAGAGAAAATTTGAATTTCAATTGCAAGCGCGACTGTCAATCGGGAGGACTTGGGTTGAAATCCCGGCTCGGGCACTACTGAATTTTTCTAATTTAGATTTTCTCTTAGTGGCTCGGAATCTGGATTTGTGCCCGGTGCATGGCAATAAGCTCACCACCTATTCCACTGTGGGCCGTAAACGTAACTGGAGAAATGTAGGAGTATACTACACTTCTCTGCCTACCGCTTCGGGGATAACAGGCGTGATGTTACGTTTTATCAAATTCGTAAAAAAATAAGTGCTATTGTCACAGAGAGTTTATTTATTTTATTTATTACATTAAGTTATAATATCGGTCATTTGAGCGCCTCCAAGTTTCCAGAGTCGATGTACAATTTTTTACTGGCTTTATGGCGTTTCGTATTGTTCGCAAACTTGTCCCCGACACACTGTTCAACCAACTAATTAATGTCGTTACGATATCTAGTTTCTCAACAATTCTCTTCGCATTGTTCTCTGTTGTAATCATCGAAGTGCTCCTTGCAGTATTTTGGTACTCCTTTCTTTGGCAAGCTTTTGGCCTGGGAACAGTTGAAACAACGAAAACATTGAAAGCATCTATTGATTTCTGGAGTAACAAAAAAAAATTAAAACGTACAATTTATAATATTGTATGTTATGCAAAGACCAGTGCTCTCATCATTGTGTACCGAGTACAACCAGTGTGTCCTTTATTTATTAATATACTGCTATCACTTTTAGATATCATTATAACTAATTATTTTATAGATGATGAAATACATTTAATTACTATAATGTTACACTAACATATATAATATTACTTTTAATGGAACTTTTTATTGCGATAGATAAGTTATGAGAAAATGGAATTTCACTAAGCCTTTTAATGGTAGATTGTACGTATAGATCCGAGCAGAGCTTAAGAGTTCCGGCGGTCTGCCTATCCTCTGTTACGTCGGTTACACGTTCACATGTTTAGTAACTGTCAACCGGAGTGTGCTAAAACATACATATCTTCACGCCAGGTCCCTTACCGGGTAGGCAGAGAGCACCGAGTGCCATATATCTCTATTCTTACAGACCTGCCGCGCGTCCTCCACATTCATCACTCTCTTCATACCTGCAGGCCGTTATCAGAGACTTCTGACTCCCCTATCAGCCAGTGTCTGGTCTATTTGATCAAGATAGGTGAGTGTTGGCCTCTTTCTTCACCTGCGTCCATCAACATTCGCATTCCTTATCACATGTGTATCTAATGAGGTATTTAAATCGGTTCTCACATTAGGATCATATTTTTCGACAGCAATGCCATCGACCAGGTGGTAGCGTTCTCTCCACCTGAAGCCATACATTCTGCCACGTTCGCATATTCCTTCACAAGGACTCCACTCCAGCCATTGCGATAGCGGGCAGTATGCCTTCGAATCCGGGTCAGTTATTAGAGGATTCTCGCTGCGAAAGCAACAATTAAAATTTTAGTATGAATATTTTGTACACTAATTTTATCATATTGAAGTTTGAACGAATGATCGAAATGGTAAATGATTAAGTTTTGTTTTTTAGTTTTGTTCAAGCTAAGTGTGCATTATGAGGCTTAGGTATTGTTATGGGACACGTTCACGAAATGATAAAAAAGATATTTCCTCTAACCTAAGTACCTACTCTTATTAACAAAAATTATATTTTTATATTAAAGTCATCTTTTTTCGAACGGACAAACAGTCCGGTAAGTAATGACGGATTATAATTCTGGTGAGCAATTGTTATTAGATTTTTTATATTATAATGGAGCAATGAAGTGATCAGCGCTGATGGTGATCAAGAATAAGAGGAAGCCTCACCCCCGGCGCTCGCCGCTAGCTAGATCTGTGTTTTGGTACCTGGAGGGCTCATTGGGCTCGGACAGACCGTTCCCCGCAGGCACTTCCGTGGTGGTGGTTTGGCTTTCCTCTGTTGTAGTGGGCTCATCTAAATCATGGTAAAAAATTAAATTACTTTTCCATATAAAACATACATGTTTTCATTACATATAAATTATTTAATTTCAATTACAATAATCTGACGTAGGTTAGTACGCAATTATGTTTTTAAGACTAAAGCGTTATTTTGGAATAGGTTTAAACACTTCGCGTCACATCCTTAGTATATCCACAAAAATAGTGAGGAAAAAAGAATAATTAATGATTTAGATTAAACTATAATGATCAAAATTATTTTAGGCCGTTAATCTCACAGATATGTTATGTCTCGAATGTTTCGAATGTTATTTAACTTACGCTATGTAAGCAGCGTACCTACATAAAGAAATCTTAGATTTCCAGATTTTTTCCAGTGTTATTCATATTTATTAACTGCAATCGGGCAATTTACACAATACTTTCTTACTTTCCGAAGCTAAACAGTCTATTATTATGTTTATTGGTGAAAATTATTTATATAACAGTTAAATATTTATATTAGTTACTAATATGATATATTTAATATAACTCATGTATAAAACTGTTATATAACTGTTATTAACTTTGACGTAGTGTATAAATGGAGAAAGCCAAAGAACTTAAATATTCAGATTGATGGATTTCGTGAATTAATATGTAGGTAAGTATGTCTTCATACTACTTGTATTTTTACACCTTTCTCAAGAGTCAAGCTATGCATCGGTTTTAATCGTAGTTAGAGCTTTATTGACAAAGTTTCTCTAATCAGAGAACATAAACGGACAGGCAGACAGATTTGCGGCCTTTTTTAATAACATGTTATATTCATATACCAAATATATATATTTTGCTTTTTTATATTAATTTTCCTGTTATGAATAACTTTTAATAATAAAAGCGGTTTGTCCCGATTCTATTTTGTTACGTACCAGTGGTTTCTTCTTCATCTTCGCAGTCCTTCTGATATGTCCTAATTAATTTCACGTTTAACTTTCCGAAAGGATGCATGTCCTTCATGTCTGTTTCATAGAATGGTGAGTTTTTATCGTATGAGCTCATATCCACTCTAGACACAGCACCTTGAGGGTAAGTTACGATGTTTGGTGACTACAAAAAAAATATTATAAGTTTCTACCTGTCGTCCTGTTTATGACCAAAATCATAATAATTTTTTGCCGCGTTTTGTACGTATTGGTCTGTTTCAAAACCCTTAAACATATTTACCTTCGGGCACCAAATAGCCGCCTGTAACTTTATCTTCACAGAATAAATTTTACCAACTCATACCTCATATGACACGCCGCTGTCAGTACCCGCGTCCCAAGGATAGAGTCGCAACTCTCTCTCCGCCAGCCATGTGTCATCCTGACAAAGTTCGAACCTCGTGACGCCCAGGAACCAGTCGGGTGACGGATGCAGCGCCACCGCGACCGTGAAGAGATGGTTCGTTTTATCTGCTCTGAAGAACGCGTACGTGGGGTTGTTCATCTTTGGATATTTGTGCCCTTTGCCTTTGATCAGTGTCCGAACTCCGTTGCCGATCTAAGGAACGTTGTTTGTGTTATATATAAATAGTTTTTTAATTTTACCTATTCTAGTTTTTTCTACTTTCGGCAGTTTTATTCTCGTGCCTTTTCATGGATGGAAAATTATTTTCGATTTTTCATATTATTGTAGAGTTATTATATTTCAAGGAAAGCCTTTTAACAACTGTAATTTACTTATAAAATATCAATACTTACATTTTCACGAATTTCTGATTCCAATTTACTTGAATTAGCGTGCTCAACTAAATCCTTAAACCCATCTGTAATTAAGCTACCGGGCATCCACAAAACGTAGTTAATGTCATGGGACGCGCCGACTAAGTCACTATAGTAAGGAACCCAATCATTTTCTGGATAGAGACGTGGATGAGTATTACGCGACCATATTCCAGTAAACGTTACCTACAAGATAAGAGAACATTATCTATTTAATGAGTACTCACGATAATCGTGTAAATTATGGCGGATTTACCACCAGGCTGAGTAGGCTTTAAATTTGGGGACTGGTTTTTTTTCACTACCTCATAGAAAAAAAGATTTTTGCATGAAGATTTTCTGATGTCTTACAGATAAAAGCCTGTAACAAACTTTGCAGTAACTATAATTATAATATAATAAACAATTTAGTGAATAATTTTAAGTGATAAAAATATTTTATCTCGAATGCAATTTTTTTAAAGCTACAATTATATGAACGACGTCAATGTTGCACCAGCACGTGGGGAGGCCCATTCTCCATTCCAATAACCATATTGGAATGTACATGATTGAGCTTTGATTAGTTGGAAAATATACCGAAAAATTATTTTACGTGCAATTCCAACGAAATTGTTCGATTAAAAAAAATAATGTTAGACATGACAATTATATAGGCAAAAGGGCGGCAAAAACTAAAGGTAATACCTTATATATACCTTGAAAATTCTATACCTTGAATCTAAGTCCGCCACAGCGTGTAAAGAAGAGAAGTATATTTTTCCTCAAGTTGCCAAACAAATAATTTTATTAATCAAAGTAAAAAAAAAAAATATTTTTTAAACTTGCTTTTCAATATCTCTAGCAAATGTATTTGGCAATAATCGCGAAATTTGTTTGAGAAAAAAAATATAAACTTATTCCCAAACAGGTACCTCATACTTAGCCTCATCGCAGATTTGACATTCAAGATTCAGTTGCGGACTGACGTCGTCAGGCTGAGTCATATCTTCGCATAACCGCTGAGTCAATGGTGCGCCGTCTTCAAACCACACTTCTTCGTTTTCCGCTACCATTGCACGTAAGAAAACACATCCATTACCAGATTCGGGAGCTTGCCAATATACCTACAAATTACAATAAGGTTTTAGTAAATCCCTCTATCAACTCGGTTTTGACGCTAGACAATTTTTAATACCTCCACTGTTGATTTGGCCGACGCCATGGCTTGCTCCACTGAATGCAAACAGCGGTCGCTAAACTTGGCTGTTAAGGTATTCTGTGGCCTCAGTTCTCCAGGATACAAAGAAATTAATCGCCTCGGATTCCTTGGATCTACCTTTGTGTCCCCCTCAGCTGATATCATAAAACTTGTGAAAAGTGAATCTTCGTCTGTGGCTACTATTAGAACTGAAGCAAACAATGCCATTGTTTTTACGCTATTTTACAATATCTACATATGTACACGAATGTCGTATGTTGGTATTTGGAAATCTAACAGTCTAAATTGGAATATGGACGCATGGGCTTTACAATTAATTCAAAAGGAATCTTTTCTTTAAAAAGAAAAAAAAACAGTAAGAGGAAAAACAACAAAGAAATAAAAACGTAATATCACGCCTGTAATCCAAAACAGGTAGGCAGAGGAGTATATAAAATATAGTACACTCCCACATTTCACCAGTTAAGTTTACGTGCCACCATGGAAATAGGCGGTGATCCTATTACCATACACCGGGAACTAATGCAGGTTCCGTGCCACTGCTAAAAATTCCAAATTAGAAAAACTGCATAGTGAATACTGAAATACTGAATACTGAAAATCGACGTAAATAGTCATTGACAACAATATTCGAATAGTCTTAATCACTCTCATATGAAATTTCGACAATATGACTATTGAGCAAACTCACCTGTGTAAAGTTGTTCAGGCATGTAAGTGTTCTCAGCGCCAACAACCACTAATTTAAACCGGCCATCAGAGGGCGATGATTGCATTGTGGATCCATAAGGTCTTCTATCACAGCGAAAACTTAAAACCTCGTATATAAGTAGTAGAAATAGAATGATGCGTCTCACCATCTTTCAGTATTGATCCTAAAATTATTCGACTGCTCTGAGTAAAAAAATTATATACTTATACATATTATTATATTAAAATGTAACACTTTAAGCAAAACAAATTTTAATGTTAAATAGCATTTACCTCTAGTAGATGTCGCAACTATGAGAGCTCTAGAAAGAATAAACTGAGTAAACATTTAGTCACGAGACTGTAACATGTATCAAATATCGGATTATGGATCGCATTTCTGTTATAATTGGCTAGTCCAGAGACTTGACCTAATATCTCAAGAAAACGCAATATATATTTCTATTATCAATTGGTCTTAGTTAAGAACTGAATATCACATAGCACGTTATCACATGACATTGAGAAGATGGTTTTCATCAGCGCTAATGTATATTCAGGTAGACGTTGTCTGCGGTTACTTAGCAGTAAATTATTGGTGAGTTTTGTGAGTTCTGTACTTCTAATCATTATGAACAAAATATAATTGCAAAATCTAACCAATTATAATAAAATTCAACTATGTATTTGCGCTATTTGAACCACTTTTGATTAAGGTATGAAATGCAATAACAAGCAGTTTCAGTTAATATATGTAATAACTATGAAACTCAAAATAACTATGATAAATGTTATTTCGGTTCCAAAACTATGTTCCTTTGAGTGATATGAATGAATAATGGACTATATTTCCAAGGAATTTTAAACGTTTATAATTTTAGAAATTAAGATCATTAGCAAATTATGAAATTTTAATATTGTTAGTCCGTGGTATTATTAAAAGTGATTAAAATTGAAAAAAGGATTGAGATATATAACAAATATTTACTCATCATCATCATCAGCCTATCTCAGTTTACTGCTGGACAAGGCCTTCCTAAAGAGCGCTTTTGATTATTTTAAATAACGTAACGATGAAATCGAATGGCAACACAAGAATCTCTTCAGTCAGTTATTATCGTATGTCAAATTATTGTTATGTGAATAAAAAATCGCTTGGTATTCTGTTTACGGAACAAGAGTAAATCATTCTGTGGCCGCGTTCGTGTCAAGGAAGTGATTGTCAAATGGTGAATAAATGTCTGCAAAGCCAATAAAAATGCCATCGGCAACGAAGGACTCGACTATATTGAAGATCGCGGTGGAAATGTTAAATGCGCCAGACAAAGTGGCACAATTAATTGAATTCGACCAGAGTCAGCCCTTATCTAGCTACATACAATTACTGTGCAAGCAGTGGGGTCTGCCCGATCCAGATAATTACGCTTTGCAGTTCTCCGAAAGCAACAACCAGAATTACATTACGGAAAAAAATCGAAATGAAATAAAAAATGGATCGGTATTACGTCTGGAGCAATCGCCAGCGAAGACAGTACAGGACATCCTCGCCAAAATCAATAGTGGCTCAGAGCAAGAACAATCAGACGCTCTATGTAAGCTGTCCTCAGTGAGCAGTGATTTAACATTTGCTTTAGAATTTATAAACAAAAAAGGTTTGTCGCTTATAATAAACAACATCGAATCTGGCAGGTTCAAGGGCAACTCCCTCAAGTATGCATTAGTGACTTTTGTTGAACTAATGGACCATGGTATTATATCTTGGGATATCTTGGAGAACCAATTTATAAATAGAGTGGCTAGTTTTGTCAGCAATCAATCAAATTCACAGGATCCAAAAGTAATTCAGTCATGTTTGTCAATTCTCGAAAATATTGTACTGAATAGTTCGGGTAAAAATGCTCATGTCGAAAAGGAAATTACTATACCAAGCCTGATTTCTCATTTGCAAAAACCTTATCAGGATAGTATTATCCAGCAGAATGCCATTGCACTGATAAATGCTATATTTTCAAAAGCAGATATGACTAAAAGGAAAACGATTGCTGCAACTTTATCTTGTAAACAAGTACGTAATGTTATTTATGAAAATCTGATTAGTCCCAGGGAAGCACCAGGTACGGAACTTGATCACCAACTTTATGTGCTACAGACACTTACCTTAGGGCTTCTTGAACCCAGAATGAGACAAAGGGCTGATACTCAAGAACAAGAATCACAAGAGAAGATCAAGGAGCTGAGAAAAATTGCTTTTGAAAATGATAACAATTGTAACATTGAGGTAACAACAAGAAGACAAATGGGGAGCTTCTCGAAGGACTTCAAGAAACTTGGCTTCATGTTTGAAATAGATCCTATAAAAGATTTTAATGAAGTTCCACCAGGAGTACTTGCTTTAGATTGTATGTTGTATTTTGCAAGAAACTATCCCGAGGATTATGCAAAAATAGTTTTGGAGAACAGCTGCAGGGCTGATGAACATGAGTGTCCATTTGGAAAGACCAGTGTTGAGTTGGTCAAACAGTTGTGTGACATACTACACATTGGGGAACCTCCAAGTGAACAAGGAGTAAAATATCACCCTCTTTTCTTTACACATGATCACCCCTTTGAGGAGTTGTTTTGTATTTGCATTGTTTTACTAAACAAGACTTGGAAGGAAATGAGAGCAACCACTGAAGACTTTGTCAAAGTTTCTAGTGTTGTGAGGGAACAGATAAGCAGGGGATTATCGGCATTCCCTAAAGGCTTTGATAAATTTAGACAGAAAATCAATCAACTAACTTACACTGAGATAACACAGATTTGGCAGCAGGAGAGAACAAACAGAGAAGTGTGGGAGTCACGAGCAACACCGATTATTGAATTGAAGGAGAAAATCACCCCTGAGATTATAGATTTAATTCAGCAGCAAAGATTAGGGGTCTTAATTGGTGGTACAAGGTTTAAGAAATATTCATCCAGGGGTCAGTGGATAAAAGACAAATTTTGGTTTGTGCGACTATCACCCAACCATAAGATTTTGCATTATGGTGAGTGTGATGAGAAAAGCACACCCAGCTTAGAAGAACTTACCACTAAACTAGCAGTGGCTGATATTAAATGTGTTGTTGTGGGTAAAGAGTGTCCACATATGAAAGACTTGAGAGGACGAAAGATTAATCCACATCTGGCATTTTCTTTATTTTTAAAATCACTAGAGGTACCCTCCCTGGATTTTGTGGCTCCAGATGAACAAATATTTGACTACTGGACGGATGGGATCAATGCTTTACTAAAGGAGAAGATGTGCAGTAAGTCTTTTGAGAATGATTTGGAAACATTGTTATCAATGGATATTAAAGTGCGGCTTTTGGATGCTGAGGGCATTGACATTCCAAAGGATCCTCCACAAATACCCCCAGAACCTGAAGACTATGACTTTCATTATGGTAATATCTAGTGCAATATAATCACTATATATTTTGACTTGTATATAATATCAACTTTGAAATATTATCTACATTATAACATGTAGAATAAGATATTTACAAGCAGTATTGGTTACTTATTGAAGCTTTGTAATTGTTATATTAATGTATTCCCTTCATACACTCTTATTTAGTATGGCTAAGTCTAAATGTGTACAAGTATTTTTGGACTATATTACATTCCATATTTTCTCTATTATATAGTCAATGATATATGATATGACTGATTTTTGAATGTGCAGTAAATATGTAGTGTAATATTTATTCTCATATTGATCATCTGGTATTACTTATAGAGTTAAATGTATGAAGTTGCAGAATTGAGATGCAAAACAAACACACAAATTCAGCTCTTTTTATTAATAATAACCTGTCATTATAATATTAGATTTAAAACATAAATAATCATGTCAAAATGATTTGGTTACAAAGCTATGTTTGTGCAATTTCGGATACTCAAAACACAAGTATAAGAAGTGTATTTGAACTGAACATATTATATTTAACACAATCCTTATATATCATGAAGGACTATATAAATTACTTTATCATTAATAATACTAAATTTAAACAAAAATGTAATCCAGTTTTCACTTTATTATATTAATCAAATAACTTCCAATTTATTATATTAAGCATCTGTGGCCATATTCCAATATATTTTATATACCAAAGAGTGTGTCTAAAGAACAAAGTATATTTAACAATATGATTAATAAATAAGTTTTATTAAGAGTCCTTTTTTATTTGTACTAGTGAAATGTATTTGTACAAACACAGTCAACCCTATTCATCGGATTTGATAACAATAAAAATATTAAGATTTATGAAGGGCAACTATACATCTACTAATGTCATATATTTATAAATGTGTCTAAAATTGATTTAAGAGATTGTTATTTTTCCCTGCATATGCTGTATATATCTCTCCAAAACTACCTCTCCCTTACACACGGTAGTGCTGATGTCTATCTGAACATACCGTTAGTGGACAAACTTTGTTACTTCAATCATACATTCAATAGTGCTGAAATGGTACACCTCAACTAATAATATTTCTAAGCTGATTATTTTATCAATTACAGCACAATATACATATAATCATCCAATCATAGGGCTTAAATCATAACAATTAAAGTAAACTATGGGTGTGTTTCTTCATAATGGCAGCCAAGACACTAATACCCTGTGCTATCTGTTCACAATTCGACATGGACACACCCAGCGTCGATATTAATGTTATCTAACAATTGGTTGTTATTAGAATGTCAAATCATAATACACTGAACATAATCCCTAATAAAGCTGATTCACAATACATTTTTTTAACATAACAAAAAATATATAATTACCATCTAATATTATAACATAACATAATAGTTATCAACATTTTATTTAGCTTGTGTGTTCGACGTATTTAACCACTTCGCCTAAATCGCCGACCAGTTTGAAGTGGTAAGTCGAACAATAGTCGACACTACTTTGCATAAACATAGTTTTCCAGTAAGGGGCACCACAAACACTAAAGCCTCCTTCAGAAATGGAACACAACACGACATCGACACTTTTATACACATGAACAAGACCTACTGCATCTTGGAAACTTCAAACTTCGTGTTGATTATTTCCTCATCAGAGTCTAGCAGGGGCAGAGTACTGGCTGGGATATTATCCTCCACCCAGCGCAAGTCGCTGTCCAGCGAGTTCCGGGATTCGGGTTGTGGCGCCTCGGAGTCCCCGGTACTGGTGCCTCTCATTTTCACGCCGTACGCGTCGTTCACAAACTGCTCCTCTTCTTCTGAAATTGGGAAATATTCAATGTTAATCCACATCAAAGGACTGTAAAGAGCTAACAACATGAGAAAGAATAGCGGTAAAAAGTAGTGAAATACCATTTCACATACGTTTTAGAAGGGAAACTATGGCAAGGAAAAAGAATCGAAGGGTGACAGCCAGTGAAATGGTCTGATGATTAAATAAAAACGATGGGTCGTCAGAGGGTTAGAATAGCTAACAATCGTTAAGACTGGAAATCCTATGAGGAGTCCTATATCCAGCAGTGGGTTGGTAAGGTTTGAAAAAAAAAAATTGTTCACTTGCTGTGATAAATACATGAAAATCTTATTTATTAATTACGTAATAACAAAACATCTGACACTGTTAAAGAATTGCAATTTTAACGGCAGCAACATCAAGAGTTAGGGTTAAAGGGGCGACAAGTGGAGAAGAAAAAATACAGAGAGGGCGGTAGTTTACCATCGTCATCCTCGGCGTTGTCCAGTAGAGGCGTGAAGGCGTAGCGCTGGTTGTTGTTGGTGGGCCGCCACAGCACCATGATGACGGTGAGCACGCCCGCGAACAGCATGTGCCAGTAGGCCTCGTCCAGCCACACGCCTTTCCACTCCTGGCAATGACGAGTGCAGGTAATAACAAAAAACTGTTTTTTTTTCCTTTAACTGTCACTGATGATACAATGGTTGAATTGTGATGCTCGCAATTATTAATATATACATATCATAATTATATATATATCATGTAATAATTTTATTTTTCTCGTATCTTCCCCAGATTATTGACTCTGAATGCAGAAATGTTAATGGAGATGTAACAATTTACTAATGTTACTATCTTCGAAAATTATTTTAATATTGTTGGATATTTTTGGGTTCCGATATAAAAGTTTTGGCTCTTTGTGCATAGACATTACATTTAAAAGTTGCTTATAATAACTTTAGCTTAGGTAAAACTATTATTATATGCTTAATTTTAACAATTACGTACACTATGTGTCCGCTTAGAAGAACCAGATCTGTGACGCAAATTAATGAATTTAATTAAAAATACTTTAAAAACAATGTCAGTATGTACCTATGTTATATGTACATGTTGGTATTAGTGTTCGGCTTAGTAATTCACCAAAAGAGCGCTCAACTTAGTTCACAAGGCAATGGCGAACTAGTTCACTCTTTTAGTTCGTTAGTCTCTTTTTAGAAATAATGCGGCTGAAGTAATGAACAACGGTGAACATATATTTATGATTATCACAAGTTCTCTTTATATATCGCTATATGACAAAACGTATATAAACTTTTAAGGGCCCGACAGTAGAACATTTTTTAGGCTGTCTTCCATCGATGTACTCCCGAACTACGTAAATTTTTCAAAACCCGACAGTAGGTGACTTTTTTTAGGCGACGTGATCACTGTAAAAGACCTAACCATAAATGTTGGATATGGACCTAACGGCTTAAGAACGAGATCATCGCTGCGAACTAGTTCGCATAGTTCACCTAAAAGAGCGCTCTTGTGAACTAGGTCGTTCGCGAACTACCCTAGACTAGTTGGTATTGACAACGTCATACGAATAGTCTGCAGGCTCCACGACCATTTGCTGACCATCTTGCTCATTGCGAATAAATTGTAAGGTTGATATTTTGTTACTTACTGTGATACATTCCAGGATTTTGTAAGACTTGAGCGAGTAGAGCATGAATATCACAGATGCGATGACCGCAAATATGAGCGTGTTCGTGAAGTGTTTGTACAGGGAGAGTTTCACAGAGTTTCTGGAACAAATGAGTTGAAGTTGCGTATAACAATAAAATACTTGAAAAAAAAACAACAGATGAAACGAACAGAATATATAAATAAAAGTATTGTAACGCCAATTATAAAAATATGTATGATGAAATGAGGTATATTTAGTAAAGTATACCATAATGAAGAAGTGTTTTCTTTGCAATGTCGTATAGATATCAGATCGAATAAACTATATATGTACAAATATGTGCGTCTTATTTGGTTCAAAACGGAAGTATGCCTATAGAATAAATCTTGATCCTTTGGTTAGTGAACCTGACTGCTGAGCCGGTTAAGTTTGATGGGCGCATAGAATAGATAATAAATATGTTGATGGATGAGCACAAATATTTGCTGTGTGTAGGTGCTAGGTATAGAAAAAAATAAAGGAAGGAGTATCTATGTAAGTATAAATTTATATGTACGTAGTTGTTTATAA
>DWTO01000364.1:0-22210 GCA_018244755.1 Jemadia pseudognetus
CGCCATGCATCGGGCACATATCCAGACTCCGAACCACTACTAGAAAATTTAAATTAGAAAATTTTTGTAATGTTAGACCCGGGAATCGAACCCGGGACCTCCCGATCGTCAGTCGCAGTGTTACTAGTGTTAAATTTTTTTAATTACATTTATATATTTAAAATAAAAGCAATATCTTTATCAGATAAAAATACAAGGTTATTATCAATGCAAACTTCTAAAAGTTATCGATCTAAATTAAGACAATGCAGTAAATTTCGAGGATTAGATATATTTTAATGAAAACCAAGTTACAATCAGAAATACATTATACATTCACACATTAACGTAACGTCATGCCTGTAATCCCTAATGATGTAGGTAGAGAAGTGTAGTACACTCCCACGCGACTCCAGTTTACGTCCCACTATGATATATAGATGATGAGCGTTTTGCGGCACATACCATGACTCTAAGCGACTACTAGAAAATCTAAGAAAAATCCAATACTGCCCGACCCGGGATATAAACCCAGGACCTCATGATCGGCAGTCGCTTTTGCAACCAACACGAACAACTTCGCAGGCAACTGTGTATATTACAGTAATGACTAATTTCCTCTTTGTTCATAAATATTCAATAATAATAACCGTATTTTGTTTGCTAATGCTTCCATTTTTAAATTACGACATTCGAAATTAATTGCTTGATTGTGGCGAAGGTTTAATGACCTTAACTTGACCCTTGAGCGTTTATTATTAAATTCTTTACACTATTGGATTGAATGTAGAAGTCATCGCGGTTATTTTAATTTAGTTCTATGTTTGGTCGTTTAAAAAAACATTAAATATATTAGTATTGGATAACCTGTGTAACGTAGATTGAAAATTAATTTAGACACGGATTTAAGACCTCTACCGTATAAATATTCAAAAAGCATTTGGCCGCGTTGTAATGCCTGGTTTGAATATGAAATATAATAGTTCGTTGGTTTGAATATTGAATATATGTATATGTACATATGTATGCATGATAGTTGTTGCTAATTGGCAGCGTAGTGGCGCTCCTGACGACACACTTTCGTAATATCAAAGCCACAATACAGCGTCCACGTGTAAATATTTTGTTGCCAACGCGTCCATTTATTACGCATTAGTTGACGCGGTGCGTTCGGACAGATTCGTGATGTTTTATAAATAAACTTCAATGCTATTCAAGTTTCCGACTAGGTGTTAATAGTTTACTGCTATCACGCTACCGATTTTTGATGGTTGTAACTATCATGCGTCGATAATGATTTCTGTTGCTGTTGTTTTATTGGCAACAGTTGGTATTGTAAACTGTGGTTAGTTGTGCTGCTTTTGTATTTTTGTATGCGAAATTATAGTGATAGTGAATTAATTAAATACATTGAAAACTGGCAGTTATGAGATTGTCATTCATGTATTTCGAAATTTTTTGAAAATGCAAATTATGAATGTAGAAGAAATATTTTAAACTTTATTTCCCGATTAATTTTCATCTCTAGTAATCAGCAAACAAAAGCAAAAGAATGATTTTTGTAATACTTATACACCTGTAATTGTTACTTAGCTACAACTGAACTTAGCCGATATTTTTATTGCTAATACAATAGTAACATTGGTAGTAAAGTGGCGAATGCAACGAAAACAAATCTTTTAATGAATAACGTTACAACAAACCAATTTGACCGTTTTGGTCACACGCTATATTTAAGTAAACGATTAAATTAATTGAGCGAGTATTGTAGAGTTCTGGCATCGTTGGTTTACACGATGTTGTTTTGATAGCAGAATAAAAATATATCTATAAAGACGAACGGTCTTGAGTCGATCTGTAAAGGCTTTACGTCTACGGATGAAAACGCGAAATGGGTGTCGTTCGCCTTGGCTCGGCTTGAACGCCCGCGACGCGAGCAACCGACGGGAAACAACAATTTGCACATCGCAATGACGGAAGAAATATTTATAATATTACTGAGCATATCGCCTTGTTGTTGGACAGTATAACCATATCTGATGTACGTGAAAAACAAGCAGTGATAAAAGTTTAAGGCGTCTGCAAGGTTACGATAGCACCTCGTTATTTCGAATCCGCGGCGAAAACAATCAGGATTTATGACCGTAGCTCAACGGCGATCAGCCGTATGCGAATTATACGGAGGACATAAGACGATTTCGCCTTAATAGATGTGGGGAAACGACCGGTCTAACTACAGTAACTTAATCAAGAGTATCAGAATGTAGACCCGTAGAACTGTTTGTATTTTCATAACTGTTGGTATATTTTTATTATCACCATTAATTAAATTGCATGACAGTTTTGATTGGTATATGTCTACTTCACAGTTAATAGTAACAACTGTAATGCATTAAATGTTAATATATCTTATACAATTTATACTCCACCTTATGAAAAACAAATACCGAATATGATGTTACAGAAAGCCAATGACCGCCGATCTATTGTCTCAATGTGACGGTCGGTCCAGAAATGTGGAAAATTCTAGAATTCTAAACGACATTCCTTCCAACAACGTCAACTTAAAAAAGCAGACGACATCACTAAAGAAGAGCATTTAAAACGGGTTTATTCAAGTTGACTGACTCAAACGGTTGATTTCTTAGTAAGAGAATAATAAAATTGTAGATTTAATAATTATACTCTTAGTGTTTCTCTGTTGAAATTCATCGTTGTTTTTTAGATTTAATTATTAATAATATTCTCTTAGGATCGCTATCTAGA
This sequence comes from Jemadia pseudognetus, assembly GCA_018244755.1. Lineage (NCBI taxonomy): Eukaryota > Metazoa > Arthropoda > Insecta > Lepidoptera > Hesperiidae > Jemadia > Jemadia pseudognetus. The sequence continues at coordinate 2,746 of DWTO01000364.1, forward strand.
GTCAATCATTAAATTCCTTCTCGTTTTGAATACGTTTTAGAAAGTCTTAATTACTATTTCTAAACTAAGTCCTGGTGTAGAAGGATATTCTTGCTGCGGGCGTGAGTGGTAATAGATAACACAGCTTAAGTAGTTTTCCGCACTTAATGTAGGCGTGTTATAACGGAACCCAGAGAAGTGCAGCGGCATAATTGCATCTTGGAATGTACGGATGCACGTATGCAATTACCACATCCAAGAACAACACCTTGTCTACGCTTGTGCAACTCGTTTGTTGATACCGAATTACTTGTAATTTTACGTGGTATACTATGACGTCATACAAATTGTTTTCCGTTTTCATTCGGTCATTTATCTTTGTGTTTTACGAATAGCTCGCTAAAGAAATTTGAACAGTACAGCTTTGAGGGATAAAATAAAGTTACGCCTGTATGTCCTCGAAGGGGTAAGCAGAAGAGTGTAGTACACGCCTACGTTTACACGTTCCGTGATGGAATACGAGGTGAGCCTATTGCCATACGTAGGACACAAATCCAGCCTCCGTTATAATGTGTACATATAATACCAAGCCATTTGCCAATTAAACTTAAATCAGTCAAATTTCAGTCGGATCGGGGAATTCAAAAATTGTTTCTCATTTCATTACGTTTGTGTATAGCAACGGGAACGTATTGAATCGCAATCGATCGCCGTTGCCTGGGACACAGCTTCCGAGCCGAGCTCCGCTTGGGCCGGACACGTGTTTGCATAACGCGCTCCGCTAACACAACACCTTCAAATTATTCCGCGCATCACGTGGCTAAAGTATTACTTGGAGAGATTTAGATTTTTATTTTCTGTTTAGACCCACTGATCCTCTCTCTGCCTATCCGCGAATGGGACACGGCGTTATAGTGATATAACACTACTAACATAACGATTATTTGAGTCGCATTTTTATAGCAGTCGAAACACTAGCAACTGAGACGCTGGAATATACGAACGATTTAGCTGAGCATTTCCGCGATACGAAGAGCCATATGAAGCGGTTAGTTTCGAATGTTATCATTACGCACTCGCTACATTTTACTTCGCATTGAAAACTTTCAAGAAACAGATTGGCTTTCTTCCAGTTGCGGTTCCAATGGAACCCAGTTGTCTGGACACTTTGTCACAACTTGCTATCTGTGATTTACCTGCTTCATCAGATTGTTTCTGATGTCCTTGTATTATATAAAACCTTTGTATACAAATTAATATAAAAATATATAATACATATCTTTAGGCCAGGGCCGCCAGGACCCTACGGGCGAGGCACACAGCGTCGTGTGCCAATACGCTGTATTTATGGATATATAATTATGTACTATCAAAATATTACCATATATCTTAATATAGAACGCAGTACGACGCATTGTACAAATGTTAACAAAGCAACAATGTGGAAAATATGGGGTATAAAGGTTGAAAGCGTTAAAATTCTCCGTTATTGGCCTGGCGGTCGTGAGGTGCAATCGATTGAGGCGGTTGCCACGGATACAGCGTCTCCTCCCTATGCGTTACGCCCAAACCGTTAGTGTCGGAACGTCACGTAACATAACATCACGCCTACAATTCCCCTTAGGGTAAATAGAGGAGTGCAGTGCATCACCGCGTTTTATCATCATTATGTAGTTGTACGTGCATATTTGTAGTTAGACGATTTTTTTCTACGTGTGCCCTATAATACAGACCCTTTAAAACGTGCATTTATTTCATCATCCGGTGTACCCTTAGTAATGACTGGCAAGGTCTGTCTAAAGTCGCCAACTAAACTATTTTACAAAAACGTACTATCGGGGCTTACTGTGGAAGTTAATACTATACTTTAAATCATAATGGTTTTTAACAATATGTTTAAAAAATAAGAAAAAAACTTCTAACATGCGGACGAAGTCGCGGGTAAAAGCTAGTTTATCATATTCGTCCTACGATGGAGTAAGAAGTGAGCCTATTGTCAAAAATATTGTATTTGAATAAAATCGGTATAATTCATTTAAGATGATAATAATATACGTATATATGTAGGTAAATAAATTTCAATTCACAAAGATATTTTATTTATATAAATATGTTGTGTAATTGTTTCTACACATAGAATATATGAGGTCTTCTCATAAAATAATGTAAATTAATATCGTAAAGAACAAGAAATATTTTAAGTAAGTTCACTGATACGCCTAATTAAGTTGGTGCAGAATTTGTAATTCACAAATAAAAAATCTTCCGTTTACCTTTGTAGCGTGTGATGTGTTTCTGCGAACCCATTGTTCGTATACCTATGTCGACTTGGGGGCGAAGTACTTTCAAGGGCAGGCGCCGGGTAACGACCCCACTGCGTCTTGATAACTTCCACATGTGCGTATCAATCTACGTACTTTTTGAACAGAACTCAGATTCGCAAACGGTATACTTACCTTATTTTGCCAATAATACATTACTATCGATTGCGTAAAATTTTTTCAATTTGACTAGTAATTTGAAAATATCAGTAGTAGTTCGGAGTCTGCGTTTGTGCCCGGTACATGACAAAACTTCGGGGAACACTTCGGGGAAAAACAGCCCCCATGTTACGTACTAATAGTATTTAAGTCTACCTCGTTCTTACTATATTTAGTTTAACGGGTTAACTGTTTACCTTCCAGGTGGTGTGAAGTGGAGACGGAACGCGTAGTATGGACGTCAGTTTCAGCAATGTACTGGAAGGGACGCGCCAGTACTTCATGGGGGTACCGAAGCAGGCAGCGGAGGGTAGCGGACTGTCAGTGTGGCCAACAGGTGCACCGCCTCCCGAAGAAGGAGCGCCTGCCCTGTCCGGAGTCCCGGCACTATCGTCCCGCCCACCTTCTGCCGCTGCAGCACCTCCATCTACGCCGGCTACGACCATTTCGATTCCACCTCGACCACCTTCTGAACCTATAGAACCAGAACCACACATAATACATAAGGCTACAGTGATGCGTGAAGCGGCAGAGAAGCGTCGGGAACAACCAGAACCTGAGGACGAAGAAGAAGCAATCGGTGCCCTATCGCCGCCATCACACATAATACGCAAGCCTACATCGCGGACTCTTCCTTCTCCGGCACCCGCGCCAGCAGCACCCTCTCCGTCGCCCGCCAGGCCACCATCGAATGCCCCTCATCCACCTACAACTACACCTGAACGTCAGGTGGAATCTCCGGCGCAATACCGAGCACCTGTCCATCGGGTTCAAACACCGACAACGCGACACGCTGATCATTTCGCGCCAGGCCGCCCACCGGACACTTACCCTGCGCCTCGTCCCCCTGAGCAATATGCAAGATATCAATATGAAACAAATTTACCGGATAGTGGTAGGAATTCACATGGACCGTCAATTCCTTCTCCGCAGCCATCGGTGCCTGTGCGTAATAGTCCGCAAACATATGCAAGAATGACTGGATCTTTACCCCAACATTCTACTTCGCGTTTGCGTGAAACGGCCGTTCACAGTACAGCAAATCACCGTTACCAAATGCCAGTAACGCAACCACCGCCGCCTCATAACGATCGTGTGCCACCTATTCTCCACCCACAAGCTGTGCAAACTACACAACGGCTTGGGCCTATTGACAGCCGTTCGTCACAAGCATACTCGACGCTTCCACAACGTCGTGAACCAACTTCATACTCGAGAGTGACCTCTCAGTACGATAGACATCCGACAATACCGCAGCGGAAATTTGATCCTCAACAAGCCTATTCAGGTTATCGATCTCCAGCCGCGGCGCAACCTATACTTACTCATAGAATAGATACACATCATCATCAAGCTCAATATAAACACGAAGCAATGGATGCTATGAACGCACATTACGTAACGAGACAACCGGAACGTATACCAGTTGCATCACAAACCCACTGCCACGAAGTTGCCCGTCTTCCGCTTCGCCCAGATTACCACAATAAAAGTCGGAGTATGGATTCCAGAAATAGCTATCATTATCCTGTACCTTCGTCATCGTCGGTTAAGTTTGCACCAAGTGTGCCTGCATCAACTATACCTCTTGCTCAAAACAATTCTACGTTACAGACAAAACCTTTGTATCGGTCCGCGACCGCTTCTAAGCCCGGTTTCGATTACCCACCATCTAATCATGTTCAGTCATCGCCATCGCGATCGGCAGTAAAACCCGGATATCCTAGCCAACAGACACGAATGACAGTGTCAGTGACTTCATTAGTGAACCAAATGAATCAAACTAAACAAAAACGAGAATCTCCACTTGATTTATCCGTTAAAACTGTTAAAAATTCTGCTGATTCTTCCACAACTCAAGATGATATGGTCGATTCAGTCACGTCAGAAAATAAAGCAGCGTTACAATCACGCACTTCTGTTAATAGTAGACATGTCACTCCAGTTTCGAGTTTTGTTGCATCTCACAAGGTAGATTTTTCACCTGATTTTGCACAATACAGAGCAGAACGAAACTCTGGGCATAGTTACAGCGCTCCTCTTCAATCAGGGCACAATATTAGATACAATGGAGCATATGACTCTACACAAGCTGTTGCTGAATCGTATACTGGGGAATCTCGCCATCAAATACAATCTGAACGTAATAAATATAATGGCCCAGTTGGTAGAACCGATTACATCCCTCGAATAGATCTCACTAGAAACGTCGTAGACGACCGTCATATAGATAATAGAAAAAGGCATGATCGACATTATGTAATAGAAGAACGCAAACGTCCTGCAGGGACAATTGTTAATAACATTCCGGAAAAAATTGTACGGTATGAGACTTGGTCGGCAGATAGTCGAATAGAAAGAATGAATCAGTCGGCACGAGAGCAGCACGATCTTATGCGTCGACCTGTTTACAGCTATGAAGACCATAAACGTTTAGAGGCTTATCAAAATGACCAAAAGCGATCCGTCGTTTCTAATGTACATCGTGAACAGCCTTCTCATACGAGTCAGAGATATTCTAATAATACATTTTCGACCGAAGCAGTTCATCGCGAAATGAATCATTATCAAGTTAATCAACCGTCTGCCAACGGTCGTCAAGTAATCCAAAAAATTCCAAACCGCAATAAGGACCCACATGCACATCATTTGGATGGTAATACTGGAATACAACCGGCTGACAAAAGGGTATTAAGTATTCTTAGAAATAGCTTAGAAACTAAACAATCTGGAGCTCCAGAGGCCGCGAAAACAACAATAATATTGCCAGAGCTCATTGTCATAGATGACGGTGAAGATTATGTTATAGAAATAACTGATCTTACAAAAGATAATGATTGTGAAGGGGCAGTTAAAAATAATTACATACCTGTACCCAATCATATGGTTCAGAATTTAGATCATCATATCCAAATGCCGAAGGCCGTTGACTCTTTGTCACGAGATACAGATTATCATAGATTAGACGTGGCAGATGTGAAAAGTAAATCTCCTGAAAATGACGTCGCATCAAGAATACGCACTAAAGCTGAACTTAAAGTAATGCCACCATCAAATGATAGCTCAATTAAACCACATTCTAAGTCTGATCCGACGTCTTCTGAGGTTGACAAGGTAAAATTAATGCCGAAATCGCAAAAACAACACCTTTTCAACCAAATAAGGGAAGACAATTTAAGATTGGAATCTGTTATAAAAAGCGAAAAAAATGCAGTTGAAGCTACTGTTCCAGAAGTAAAATCAGAGCCTATGAACATAGAAGAAATTGAAAAAGACGCAGAGGTTCCTATTAAAGTAGAAAATACTCCTGAACCAGATAATCCCGAACCAGAAACAACACAAGCGGCCCCTGATTCACCTCCTAAAGAGCTAGATATGGATTGGGCTAGTGCGTGTGATAACTTTATGGAACAGCTTCAAAGTGGTTGTCATAAGAAGAAGGTACATAGAAAGAGGAATGATACGGTTGAACCAGAAATTGAAATAAAAGCTGAAAACACGATAAAATCGGGCACACCGACTGTGGAACTCACGGATAGTGCTCCGAAAAGTACAACAACTGAAGGAATACCTGTCATTGAAATTAAACAAGAACCAATAGATGAAGATGATATTCCTATTGTAAAGGACTGTCCACCACCAAATGTAATGAATGATGTTCTTGTGACTAAAAACAAGCAAGAGACCAAACATGAAAAGAATAAAAGTGACAAAAAAAGTGATCTGGACAAAGACAAAAATAATAAAAATAAAATGCATACAAAAGCTAAACATAGCAAAAATGATATTTCTACAACAGTAGTCCCAATAAAAAAGGAAAAAGAAGAATCTGAGCGAATAAATACTGTAATTAAAGAAGAATCAGAATCTACCGACGACGATGAACCTCTCATCAAAAGTAAAATTCTTAAGGAAAAGGAACAGGAATCAGAACGTCTTAAGTACCAGTTACTAAAAGATTTATCGGAAAAATCAGCATATGTCAAATTAGAGTGCTGCGATGAACGTATGAATGTTAACACTGGGAAATCATCAGATTCTTCTCCAAAGGAAAAAGATGAAAAATCAAAAGGAAAGATTAAACAACGTTCGCGACCTAAAGGACAGTCATTATCGGTAGATAACGACAAAAAGGGAAATCAGAACAGAACAGAAAATTATAGTTCAGATAGTGACGATGATGCTTTAAACGTAGCGAGTAGACTCAGAGTACGTAAAACTTTGAAATTAGAAGATAATAAATTTTCAGCTACAAAGAGTCCAGTAAAATTTTCACCATCAAAAAAAGTTGACAACTCTAATTTATTCAATTGTTCTACAAAACCTGGTTTTGGTGATGGCTCAGACTTTCACCCAGGCTGGGAAGAAGAACTGTACAGATATAAGAGATCTCTTCGTATGCCTACTAGACTTATTGCAATCCCTAGGGGCCGATCGGGTGGTCCATTTGTCAAACGTTCTGGAGTAATATTTACACGAGGCTCAACTTCCTTACCTGATTTAGACCCAGTGCCTCTTTCACCCGCCCCCTCATCTGCACCATCTGCCGCTACGGATGATTTGTACAGGAGGCCGGAAAAACTTGCTGGCGATAGCGATTTAGAATCAAACTCTAGTTCTTCCGCTGCTAATAGGCACTACGATTCAGAAGCCTCAACCTCTACTGTTTTTTCGGCTACAAAAGTAAAAAAAAAGGAAAGTTCAATTGTTGACGTTTTAATTCAAAAATATGGAAAAAAAGACGAGTCTAAGAAGAAGTCAAAAGAAAAGGACGATAGGTTACCTAAAGTTATACCAAAAAGTTCGAATACTACAGAACTTCTTCCTACACCAAGTTTAGGTTTGATAAAAAATGGGAACAAAGGAACTCTTAGTGCTAAAAAGCAAAAATTAATGGAAGATATTTTCTATTTAGGTGCTTTTAGAAAAGAAACCGTCACTGCATTTAGAACAGCTTTTATAAAAAACACTGATGGTTTGATGGGTGCTACAGAGGAATTTTCTCCTATTATCCTTAAATCTAGGACAAGGACTGAAAGTAGAGTATTGAAACAACATGCTACAATAAAGGAGATATTTGGAGATGAACGACCGGCTTCCGCGCCACCATCTTGTACGGATGAAATTGTACAAGAAAATCAAGAAGTAGTGATAAAAAAGGAAGTAGATTTAAAACCCAAGTTCAAACCTAAAAAAATAGTAAAGGATAAATTCAAAAGAAGGTCAAGCTCGATTAGGGATGGCCTTAGAAGTACTAAATCCCTAAAAAGAAACGATGCCAAGGGAAGATTACTACGTTTGAAAAAAAGGAATAGCTTGATGAAAAATTTTACCACGAAACGTATGAAGGATTGTTCAAATAACAAAATTAAAAAGGATAAGAGTCCTTCTCCTGATGATAAGAGTAGCACTAAAGATGAAAGTAGCTCACCCGGAACAACAGAAGGTAATACTAAGAAACGATTGAAACGTCTATTTGGTCGCAGGAAATTTAGTTCTGGTTTTGATTACATCAGAAAAAAGAAGAAAATTATACGTAGGGATGACACCTGTAACAAAATTCGCCGGCCAGCCCCTAAACCAAATCCAGAGTCCGTCCATGATATTCAAAAGGAGATAAAAGGCTGGTTCATCAATAAGAGCGTCGGCGAGACGCACCTCCACCGCGCTGCCAGACTTGGATTCACGGTATGTATAAAATTAGTGGACTACTTAATATTATTCTTATTATATGTAACGTATATTACATTAACTTTTTGTGACCTTTTCTGTATTTCTTATAGGATTGTGTTGCATTCTGTTTGGAGAAGATGGAATCGGATCCTTCAGCAAAAGACAACGCTGGTTTTACACCTTTACATGTTGCAGCTGCCAAAGGGCATGTGAGGATTGCTAGGCTTCTCCTTCAATATGGCGCCAATGTGTCAGCAGCGGCACAAGGAGGAATTAGGTTTGTTTATAATGATAACGTTTAGTATTTATTAGAGTGGTGCCATTATGTTGGTAAAATAATTACGGAATTCTAATTACAGACCACTTCATGAAGCTTGTGAGAACTGTCATGTAGAAGTTATCCGTCTGCTGCTTGCCTATGGGGCCGATCCGCTTCTGGGCACATATGCAGGACAAACACCAGAAGAGTTAGCTGATGGCCACTCAGCCATACTTCTTCGTTTGCATATAGCAGATGTACAAGGACATGCTATAGAACCATGGAGATTCCCCTCACCAGCTGATATAATTGGTAAGTTATTAATACAATATACATCTAAATTATTTCATCCAAGAATTCATTGTTTTCTAATTGGTTTTTAATTGTTTTTGTGTGAATTTCAGATCGAGAAGAAATTGGCTGCGATCCACTGTTATCGCCGCCACCGGCTTCGCCGCCGCCACCTCCGGATTCCATGATTGAGATACAGTGCACAGAGGCTCCGCTGCCGCCCTTCTACAGTTTGCGAACAGTACCCGGGCAGCCGGCAGACGGCCTTTGGTGCTTGCTGCAGGACGTAACAAATGCTTTGCAGGTGAATTAAAAATCTGACACCAAACTATTGGTTAGACTTTTGCTCCTACGTCGGTCGTATGCTAATAGAGATCTACGTTTTAATTTCTATATTTTCAATAAACATATGAAGTATATTTCTTACATTTGACATCGAACATCCATTAACATGATCTTATTCCCGCCATTTTGTTTTCAGATAAAGTCAAAGGAAAGTTTACTAAAACAAATCCACTGTGGATCAGGGTCACCGAAGGAGTTACTGCGTGAGATTCGCACTCAAGAATTCTTAGAAAGAGCTCAGTGTCATCAGCTTCTTGGCGCCGGTGAGAAGGTCAACGTAAGAGCGTCTAAGGTGGCGCTTATCAGAGTTACAGATAAGCTCAGACAACTGCTGAAGATCGAAACCGTCCTTGTTAGCTGACATTAAATTAACAATTAGCTGGCTCAATTAAACTGTGTATCCTTCTATTTTGTAGACCCTGTATTGATGACCATTTTCACAGTATTAGGTACTGAATTTGTCCTACTTTAGTTTTTGAGACTCGACACCTTATTAACATAAGGCTACTAATAAATTGCTGTACTTGGATACACTAGTATATGTTCCATCACTGAATATTTAAGAGATAATTTCAAAAATTTTCATAATGAAAATCAGATCATCACAATTTATGTTAACAGTCACACAAATTTCAATACTGTCCTTAATTGTGCATGTACTGACAATGGTTCCAAGATCTTTATATTACGACTGAGTTATTTATATATGAAACAAGGATGTATCTCATTTAGGAACAAACAAAATATTCTTTTTATGAGACTGTGTAATTTAAGGCAGCCATTACATAATTATTTTCCTTGCAAGTCAGTCAAGTTGCGCTGGGAGTGAGAGAAATTGTGTATTATATGTATGAATATTCTGTGTAAATAATGTAAATATATATTGCTATTGTAAATAACAAATCATCGCTTTAAGTGTAAGATATTGTATCATGGGTGCTATTTAATTTTGGTGTATGGTGATTATCTGGATAGTTAAAAGTGCTGCGGCAACTTTTTAATGTAATTGTTAATAGTACATAATTGAAAACAGTTACCATAGTTTAATTTAAGGTGTTAGCATAATCTTGATCAAAGTGTGCAATAGAATATGTGCATGTTTCATAAATGTTTTGTAGATGAATTTGTATTAAATAATTGTTGTGCTTACTGCCACAGGGATAGTAGTAGCCTCAAGACAGCACTCAATCCTTCACACTGAGCTTTGTCTATAGCGGTGTGCACTTTAAAGCTACGCTTTTATTGGTGAATGGTATTCACCTAAGTAGAAATTGTTATGCTACAGTGTGTACCATATTGTTTATGTTTCATTATGATTAAAGCTTAGGTAATACACAACACTTTAGAAAGATATTTGGGTAGTTATATACGCTAATAGATAAAAGATATCAGCGGACGCCATACTACCCAGTGTTTTGATGAAAGTTGTTTAACATCAATGTGAGTAAACATTCATAAATTATCCAAATGAATATATCCCCTTGAATCTATTTCTAATGTTTGTTTGAGATTATGCTATTAGATAATTTTTTTCGATCTTTTATTAATAATAGTACCAACATATATTTTTGTTCATTGTTATGTTTGATGATATTTGTCTGTCTGAAATATGTTATTATTGTGTAATTATTTCTTTTTATTAAAACAAGTTATGTTTTTATTTATACATCTCTGTAAAAATTAGGCAATTTTATTGAAATATAATTAATTGTGCATATCGCAAAAACTATTAACACTGTAAATAAGACTATTTGTAAACAGATTATTTTTTAACTTATTGTAACGTGTTACTAGAACAATGCCAGTTCAGTACATCTCTACATTACTCGCTGGCATTAATTTATTAGCACACTTACTCATAGCATTTTGGAATTATGTATGAACAGTAGCAATTTCATGTTCCGTAGTTTAAACCATGTTCCGCCCTGTGTATTTCTTTATGGAAACCAGAAACAATTAAGTACATAATTAATCTGTGATGCAGTAATGTTAGTTGGATAATTTTGTGCGCACGCGGATAACAATGGTATTAAATAAAATGAAAATAATTTAATAAGTAATTTATACAATTGCTTGGCGTCTGTCGAAATAGAAATCAAATCTTCTACTACCTATCTGTTATTAGTAGTACCTACAATTTAAGTATTATTATAATGATTATTGACATGATATTTGTTGATAACCCGGAAAAATAAAGAAATTGATCAACTGTAAAATGGCTTTATTTATTCATTTACCCTTCTTGTTGTACAATTTTCTTTTCACTCATTTTTTTTACTGTTCCTATGGTCTAGTGGATGCAAGCACGACTGTTGAGCGAGAGGTCCTGTATTTGACCGAGGATCAAGTAGTTATTGAGTAGTAACTCGTAACCTCGATTATGTGTCCAGTTATGACCATAGGCTCTTTCCCTAGTCTGTGTGATTTATACCAATAAGTGAAACACGTGAGTAATACAGAAATTAAATTATATATTAAAAGTACCAGTGGGAATGTGCATACTCATAAATATGTCATTATAGTCTAATAAAAATGTCACTGCCAGTGCAGAATAAAATAATCTAAGACCAAAATTTCACCTTGCTACTCACCAGCCAGGTCTGCAGTTTCGTATTGGGATATAATTAGAGAGGTAGGTAGGTGACAAGTTTTCAGCTTGCCTCAAATACCTACTCAAAAATTGGTACCAGCTCTCCTACTATTAGTACGTGTGTGTAAACGCAGAAGTGAGTGAGTGCATCGCGACTATATTGGTGCAAAGTGCAAACGCGCAGCAAAAATTCGCAATGAGTACAAGGCTTTAGAGGTCAGTAGGAAATTTTGGAATGTTTTTTCTGTTATAATTTCTTTAATATGCGTAATAAGCATGTTATAATAAAATTTTGTCTTTCATCGTTAACTAGTAGCCGGTGAATAACATTATTTTTTAATTCCTATTACCGTTCACAACTACTATAATACATTATAGTACCGTATATGAATGGTAAAATACAATCGTAATTTATTTATGTTCACTTTTCGTCAGTGTTAAACAACAAACCTTTTGTTAAATAATAACTAAGATACCGTATTAATATTAACTTTTATTGGACGTCCGATGTCATAATAAATAAAGTCAATAAACACAGTTTTGGTTCATGTCATGATAAAAATACTAAAACGAATATACTTTTACAGTACAGTACGGTCTGGAGTAAAAAATAATTATGTTACTAATTTAAATATTGAGATAAAACATGCGACTACAAATTATGATAAATTATAATTTCTAAGGGGCTATTTTTATTTATTTCATATGATACATAGTCAGTTGTATTAAATTAAATTGAAGTACACGTATATCGTAGTTTCATTTTAGTTTTACTTTTTTATATAATTGTGAGTTATGCAATTACGTAGTTTTTAATTGTCAAACATTTACTCTTAACTATCTCCGGTATCCCCTAGTTAATAATTAATTTTACTTTTATTCTTATTTGAAATGTCAATTAGTTTCTATCATAGATGTAGGATCTATACTATATCTATGGTTTCTATGTAGTCGGTATTTTAAACTGTTTCAGTACTAAGCTAGCTTCATTGACGCTTTCCCTTGATTCCTGTACTGCTGTATGTTATATTGGTGTAGTATGAATAAATAAGTTATGAGAAGTTATAAGAATACCTGGTCGTTAGTGCATTTACCGTTAGGACTTTTTGAAGTTGGCAAGTGGCAACATTATTTGGGTGTGCGAGGCGAGGCGATACTTTGTGTTTGTCATCAAATTGTTAATTCAAAAATAACTTTTTTGAAAGACAGATATCTCACATAATATTATTTTGTTTATTTATAATCTGCCGTTTGTTATGGTTTAAATATTTGTTATGTGGAATAATCAAATGAAGTTACCGTTCCTGTTAGCAGCGGTGGTGAGTTGTGTATGCGGTCAGGGACTGGAACAGTCACAGTTCAGTTCGAATTTCCCACAGCAGTATCAAACAGAAAATACTCAAAATGGAACTCTGTATCGACCCAATGTGCCCTATGGTAGTTTTCCTGTGAATCAAAACGAATATCCTCATACAGCTCAGAGTTCTTTTTACCATGACAGCGACTCTGATGTGTACGGGGAAGGTGAGAATGAAATAGATCCCCAAAGTACTTCCAGTTACTACGCTGGGTTGGATTATGAAGAAAGGTATAAATGTCCGCCCAACTGGATTCGGCACAGAGAGTCTTGCTACCGTTTTACGAAGTCCCCTGATCGTCCGCGTAATGAGGCGCGAAAAATCTGCCAAGCTTTCCAAGCTGATTTGGCCGCTGTGAATACACCTGAAGAGCATGGCTTCATCATCACAAATTTAATGAAACTGGACCCGCAGAAAGGCTCGTGGTACATCGGCGCCCACCAGCAGTCGCCTGGCTACTGGGCTAATGATGCCGACGGTTCACAACTTACAGGTCTCGAAAATGCTTTCTTTGACGATCAAAAGTTGGTTTACACTAGCTATAACATTCTTCCCAGAGACTATTTGGTATACAGATATTCACATGAAGATGACCACTGGGGTCTTGCACCAGTGGAAGGCACTCAGTACTTTCATTTTATTTGTGAAGGACAAACTCAAAGACTTCATTATCTCATACAAGAGGAGAGGTCTTTCACTTATGGCTTGGATACATATGATCCGGAGAGAATACCTAGGGGCCCCTATTTTATAAAGGAACCTGTAGATATTATCTATGATCCCCTGAGAAATCATCATGTGCAGTTGACATGCATAGCAGGTGGTTTTCCTGCACCTACATATAAATGGTTCCGTGAAGACTACCAGGTAGACAACCCTATATATACTGAAATTGATCCATTATCTGACTCTAGATTTATTTTAAGTGGTGGTACACTCATGATATATTCTCCAGATGCTGACAAAGATAATGCGAAATATCACTGCACAGCCATGAACAAGTTTGGCACAATTCGCTCAGAGTCTGTAAGGCTCTCTTTTGGATTTATCAGAGAGTTTAATCAGAAAAGGCCTGTTGAAAGTGGTAACCAGTATTGGGGTAAAGTTATGCATTGTGACCCACCTTCTTATTATCCATCTGTAAATTTCCTTTGGGCCCGTAACTATTTTCCTAATTTAGTTGAAGAGGATAAGAGAGTGTTTGTATCTTATGATGGAGGGCTTTATTTCTCAGCTTTAGAAACAATAGATCGGGGCAACTATAGTTGTAATGTGATGAGTAAAGTTTCTGATGCAGGAAGGAATGGACCATTTTTTCCTTTACAAGTGTACCCTCACTCTGATTATCAGCAGTTGAAATTTCCAATAAATTTTCCAAAAATCTTTCCGGACGCTCCAGTTGTTGGACAAGAAGTGAGATTTGAGTGCATAACTTTCGGCTACCCTGTGCCATCTTATAATTGGACTAGGAAAAATGGTAACCTACCTAAAAAAGCTCATTTGAGTAATTTTGATAGAGTTTTAACAATACCAAGTGTTGCTGTGGAAGATGAAGGTGAATACTTTTGTGATGTCCGGAATGACAGAGCACACATAATGAACAGTGTCTTCCTTAAAGTTCAAGCAGAACCCAATTTCACTATCCCCTTGGCTAACAAACATATGGACAATAATGGAGATTTGCACTGGAACTGTGAAGCTTTTGGTATACCCGATGTCAATTATACATGGTGGAAGAATGGCAAAAAAATGTCAATGGATAATTTAGAAGATGAAGACAGAGATAGATATATTATACAAGAGAATGTACTTATAATTAAATACTTGAATCCAACGAGGGATCCTGGGATGTACCAGTGTGAAGCAAAGAATCAATTGAAAGCCACATACTCAACTGGACAGCTTCGTGTTTTGTCTTTAAAGCCCTCGTTTAAGAAGAGGCCTCTTGAGTCTGAAACATATGGATCAGAAGGTGGTAATGTTACACTTAGATGTAACCCTGAGGCCGCACCCAAACCAACTTTTACATGGAAAAAAGATAACATTGTTATTGGGGCCGGTGGAAAGCGGTTTATTACAGAAAATGGAAATCTAATCATAAGGCAGCTGTCAAGAGATGATGAAGGTGTTTACACATGCGTTGCCAAGAATCAATATGGTTCAGATGAGAGTCGAGGTCGGCTGATAGTTCTGCGTGCCCCAAGATTTATTGAACGCCTTCCACCTCGAATCACCACACAGGTAAACGAAGTTATATTCCTACATTGTAACGCTGAAGTGGATCCCCTTTTAGATACAGCGTACTTGTGGAATCATAATGGGATACGTATGAAGGAGGCGTCCGACCTTTACGCCGATAAAAGAATTAAGATAGACGGAGGAGAGCTGACAATTTACGACGTGAGCTTATCGGATGTTGGGGAGTATGAGTGTGTCGTTAAGTCTGCGATAGGACGTATATCGACTCGCACTCAGTTACGTATCGAGGGGCCCCCAGGCGCGCCTGGTGGATTACAAATTTTAAATATTCAGCGCTCCTCGGTAACTTTAGAATGGACTGACAGCAATCCTAATGGACGTCCTATAACAGGGTACTTACTCACAGGGCGCACGAATTGGAACTCCACTTGGAGCGTTATTACTGAGAATATTGCTAACGTAATGGAGATAGATCGGTACAATGGTCGTAAACGAGCTACAGTGACTACAACGCTCCTGCCATGGTCGGTTTACGAGTTTCGGGTTCAAGCAATCAATAGTTTGGGTATAGGGAAGCCATCGTCGCCAAGTCCACAATTTTCCACACAAGCTGATAAGCCTTATAAGGCTCCGAGTAACGTTGGCGGTGGAGGTGGTAAGGTTGGCGACCTTACGATCACGTGGACTCCATTACCACCATCACAGCAAAACGGGCCTGGTGTTCATTACAAAATATTCTGGCGACGTAATGGCACAGAAGTGGAATTCCAATCACTTCTACTCAAGGAATATGGAAATGTTGGCATGCATGTTGTACACATTTCACTGGAGTATTTCTTTACCGCCTATAACGTTAAAGTTCAGTCCTTCAATGATGTGGGTACCGGCCCTGAAAGTGAAATAGTAACAATTTATTCCGCGGAAGACATGCCACAGGTAGCCCCGCAGCAGGTGAAGGCTGTTTCATACAATTCCACAGCCCTAAATGTAACATGGGACCCAATAGATCAATCCCGCGACCGCCTGAGAGGAAAGTTAATAGGACACCGTCTTAAATATTGGAAACAAGAAAACAAAGAAGAGGAATGCATTTACTACCTATCGAGAACGACACGAAACTGGGCGTTGATAGTTGGCCTGCAACCCGATACCTACTACTATGTTAAGGTAAATTATATTTTATATTCAGACATATATTACAGTGTTAATGTGTAATTTTTTTAGAATTAACGTGACCTAATATAGATTTACTATTTTTGTATATGTAGCACCTCATTTTAATTGTAACGTTACTATGTTCAGATGAAACTAATTCTTTGACAATATATTATCAATAAACCTTTATTTTCATCAATATTTCAGGTAATGGCATTTAACTCAGCGGGTGAAGGTCCAGAGAGTGAGCGATACCTAGAACGCACGTACCGCAAGGCACCTCAGAAGCCACCCTCCTCCGTCAACGTATGGGCCGTCAATCCCAGCACTGTGCGAGTGGTGTGGCGTTATGTGCAGCCAACAGAAGAGGAAGAACCTCTAATCGGTTTTAAGGTTAATATTTTAATGTTTTCATATGTCATATGAAAAGAGAATACTAGACTATTAAGGTCGTCTTTGAATTAGATTAAGTACATATATTTAAAATTAAATCTCTTATTAATTACTCTTGATAGAGTGGTCATGCTCAGGCATGATGTTTGGAGGCATGCAATATTACATCTATTTATCTTTCTTGAACAGATGCTTGGTGTGCATTTTCGTTTCATTTGCACCATGAAACCAATGTAGCAGCCCTGGCACTAAAGTGTATATGTTTAGTTTGTCATTCATATTAACTTTGAAAGTACAGATTTGCATTGTGCAATCCTGAAATTACAATATAGATTATGTCTATCACAATGTTATTCAATTTATTGTTTATTATGTTCTCAATGAAAAAATATAATTATACATATAATATTGGATGTCTTAGGAAGTGTAAAATTGTTTGTTTTGCTGTTGAAACATCCCATGTAACATCATCATCATCGTCAGCCTGTTGCAGTCCACTGCTGGACATGGATAGGCTGTCTCTGAGGCTTGACATGTAACATCCAAAACATAAAAAATTGAAAAAGATTGAGAAAAAATATATTATTTTATTTACAGGTGAGGGTTTGGGAAACAGATCAAGATATGAGCACTGCAAATGATACCTTGGTTCCAGTTGAACATAAACTCGAGGCATATGTTAAAAATTTGACTCCAGGAAAATCTTACAATTTGAGAGTGTTGGCTTACTCAAATGGTGGTGATGGAAGGATGTCATCACCGCATATCACTTTCCAAATGGGTGATTACCATAGTGATGCATATGGTTACTATGTCAGAG
Organism: Jemadia pseudognetus; assembly: GCA_018244755.1. Lineage (NCBI taxonomy): Eukaryota > Metazoa > Arthropoda > Insecta > Lepidoptera > Hesperiidae > Jemadia > Jemadia pseudognetus. The sequence goes on from DWTO01000364.1 coordinate 20,288, forward strand.
GATCAGCTGTACAACAATCATCTATGACATTAGCCAGCCTCTTTTTAATGTTATTTGTTATTCAATCAGGATGTAACCTTTTATTTTCATGATTCTTTTCGTATGTAGTGTGTCATGTAATGTTATGACTTTGTCAATATATATAAGGATACCTCCTGTTATTTTTATAATGATAGTTTTCAAACAATATTTTTTACAATACATTTGCATTAGTCGCTGCTTTAATTATATCTACTTACAAAATGTTTTAGGTTGTGAGATTTTTCCGACCATTTTATTATTGTCTTTTGGTGGCTGTTTATTTTGTATATTTTTATTTTTGAAAATAGATCTGTTAGGTTATTTTATTTGTGACAGCTTTATAATCCCACTGAGTTATAATAATTACTGTTAGCACTTTCTATGATCTGTAAATTATCCTTTGCTATTTTAGACTGTACATGTCATGATTAGCTAATGATATTAATGAATCTCAAGCTATCTCTTAATAATATATTTTTTATATTGATGTCCATATCATAACCTCTATGTATCTGAGTAATCTTAGCTTATAAGGAGAATATATCATGTGTTCATTGTTTTGAACTGCACCAATCCGAGCCATGTATTTATAAACTTTGTAAAATAATTGTATGTTTAAACAATTGTGGGAATTTGTTCGAATATCTATGTGTACATATTGTTATATATTCAGTACAAAACCAGTTGTGGTTGGCCTATGCTGGAACAGTAAAGTAGTGCCTGTGGAATTGCAGGTCTCTGTTAGTGACTATGTTAATATGTTACAACTCATCTGCAGTGGAGTGAGGTCACAAGTGACTAAAAGTTAAGAACTGCCGACTGAATTTTTAAAATGCCTTAATAATGTTAAACCTCTGGTTTAAAATATAAAGTCCTACATACACACTGTCTTTTATTAACAAACTGTTGAAAAACCCATTCATATTCTTTGTAGATTCTTAAATTGTTTAGTTGATAACAGTTGTTAAGGAGATAGAAATAGAATATTATTTTTAATAAAATGGGTCGTTTGATCTACCTGTCTATCAACACGCCTGTAATCCCCAAAGATATAGGCAAAGGAGTGTAGTACACTCTTAACATTTCACCAATTTGATTTATGAGATTTACAGGTGCGTTAATTACCATACAACCTGGGGCCTTATTCCGTATGACCAAATGCGTACGTAACGTGGCGCGTTTCGTTATTTTCTCGGATTCACGTAGAAACGTATTCTGTATGCCCAATTGACATTTCTAAACGGAGTGAGCCCCGTTATGCGCCCGTTTTAATCTGTCAAACGAAACGTGGTTCGAATAACGTCAAATACGTCCAAACAACATCCCATTTCAATTGCAATTTTTGATTAAAATAAAGGTTAGTATAACATTATATACCTACGTAATTTATGTATACTATGTGTATACGCATATGTAATTTACTTTGAGATAAAATTGTTGTAAACTTCGATATGTACATACATAACCAACAATTCGATTTCCACTTAATTTCAACTACCTATTGAAGAATACAATGTTATCATTTCTAGTCAATATGAGCGATATCTACTAAAGGCGACCGTATCGCAGCTCTCTGTGCTCAGTGAGCACATGAAGGAACATGGCGACGGGACACCTCGGCCAAACATTACAGAGGCGAGCGGAGCTTCAAGTAATGTGGAAAGAACTCGCCATAAAATTATATTCAATGGGAGGGGCAATTAAATCAGCTTCCAAATGCAAACAGGTAAATAATTCCGTTGATTTTACATAAATACTTTTTATATGTACCTTGACTGCCTCATTGGTTGTGTTGGTTGCATGGACGACTGCCGATCGGGAGGTCCTAGGTTCGATTCCCGGGTTGGGCACTCAGATTTTTCTAATTTAGATTTTCCAGTGGTGCCTTGGAATCTGGAAATG
>DWTO01000365.1:0-22204 GCA_018244755.1 Jemadia pseudognetus
ACGGGGGGCTAGTCTAATTGTGACCGGTGCGAATTCCGTTTATTCTTCCCGGCACGGATGCTGAACTTCTACTTTTATTCGCGCGACGACCGTACAATTTATTGCAGAAGTCTCGAAATCGATTGAGATTTGATCGGTAGTTATTTGATGTATCGTCAATGTCGACTCGCCCGGTCTCCTAGGCCACGTCGCGCTAGTTGTCTCTGTGTCTTCTACTGATTACTGTTGGCAGGACGTTCGTGTCGGAAACCATTAACTATTGTGTCCTAAGTATTCGTCATCGTTTCATGTTTGATTTATGTAATCTCATTAATACATTCGATTAATATTGTGTATCATTGATATGAGTAGTTTTTGTTGTATTGTACTATACGAGTATATTCGTAATATGATGGTTAAACAGTGACGTCGATGTATTCAAAAAGTATTCGAAAGAATACACCAATGATGTACGAAATTGTTTGTAAAAACTTCTTAATATTTTATTGATCCGATGAGATCATTAAAAGTATATAATCTATGTTCTCAACACTTATTTTAAATCTGCCTGCACAGAGGCTATAATTCTTAAAAGTCCTGTCTGTAGTAGACATTCGTAATTTTAAATCGTTTGGTCACTATGTTCTATTTAGATTTTTTGACAAAATCACACAATTATATTTATGTATAGTTTATAACCACTCCTGAACATTTCCAGAATTCTAACAGTCTTGAAGACTTGTAAGTAAGTGTAAGTAAATATAAGGCAAAGCTTATTTGTGCTCTAAGCAGAGACAATATTGATTTTTGATTTTAAAAAAGTGTTGCACAATAGCAGAGTAATGATATTATGGCCAAATTCTGTTACAAGTGAATGAATTGAATTTATGGTTCGTTTTTAATAAACTACCTCAAAATTATAATCATTTAATTTTGCTATATTAGCTGCAGCAATATTAATAAAATGATACATGTAACTTTTTAAATCGCACAATGCAGGTTTCAATCATTCAACCATGAACAAAAAAAAAGAAAAGTACAATCTTAGTTATTGGTAACTCTGCTTATAAATTTGCCGAGTTAGATGTTACACAATTAAAAAATATTAATGTATTTATATCATTCAAACATATTAATCGTAAATTTGATTTGAATCCTATATGTATTGAAACAAAACTACATGTCTTACGTACGATATTTATGTATGTCCTAAATGAAGCCTGGCATTTTTTGTATAACTGTTCAGTGTATAAATGTTATAAACTAAACATTACAAACAAGAGAATGGCGCTAGAATTGCTTGTATTGCATTCCTTTTGTTTATTTTATCGTAATGTTAAAATGCTTTATTATGTGTATTATAATAAAAAAAAAACAGTTTTGCTATTATATGTGAATGTTGTATAATATGCATTAGTGATAGCTATTTTGAAAAAAAATGAAACGTCAAACTGTTTGGAGCGTAAGACTTACAAATTTTGAGACACATGGTTTACACGGGATTGTAATTTGTAAGTAGCTAGACGACGATTTTGTCTTTTGGCGGGAAAACGAACTGTTGCCACACGAAACAACAATAGTGTTTTCATTCGCCGCTATATATTTTGATGTTGTTCAAGTATTTTTTCAAGTTCATTATACACATCGTATAAGTATTATTCCACAACAGATGACGTAATTATTTACCGTTCTCTAAAATATTGTATAACTGTTATGTGTATATTGAGCTTCGAAAAGCTACTAGATGTTATAAACATATAAAGATTACAATTAAATGTTAGTTTAGTATGAATGGTATGTGTGAAAACGTGTACGATATAAGATTGTTGTTAATGTATTTATCATTTATTTTAGTAGTATTAATAAGGATTATTATTCTTAATCGATCAGTCTGCCAATTTTATGTAAATATCTTTATTTCTCCTACAGCCTACTTTATCTCTAGTGTCTACTGAAGCTTGTTGACCTCACAAATCTATATTTCGGTCCAATTTTTGTAAAACTAATGATCATCGTATTTACCTATTTATGTTTCATAAAGAATATACAGTAACGCATATTATTGTAGTAAACTATGTACAATAAAATTATTTCAAAATTATATTTGCATTTTATTTGCTGTCTTCGTCTCAAATAGTATTTAATATTTATCCACTAAATATAAAACCAGGCTGTTATGCAAGAAAGCACACAGTATCAACGTTCGTCATTATCGAAAAATCGATATTTTGATAAAATTATAGATATCAGCTGCGTATCATGAAGTTTGAAGCACATTGAAAACATCTAGCTGGCAATTCTCCGCGATTTCGTTCGCATTCCATGTCTATTATTAAACAAAAATTTAATTATGTTATTGACCGCCTCTCTCAGCGACTGACCTAATTACTCTGTGAATAATCTACCTGTCATTCACAATCCTGTCAAAATCAGTTTAGCCGATACAAGATATTCTATGAGCGTACCCACTTGTGTTTAGACAATGTACAAGAACTTAACTGTGTGTTTAAGAAAAATGGATTTCGAAAGTATATGGACTATAGTAGAAAATTTTGTTGCTAAATTCCTATATGTATCAAATATATACAAATACCAAATATTACTTTTCAAATATAATAACAGTAAATGTAGGTCCATATAGGTATGAATCAAAAATCACTTTTTAATTAATTTATTAAATTTAATTTTATTTAATTCTGATAAATTAAAGATGTTGTCATTGAAGGCAGTGAAACATTTTTTAAGACACAAAACTAAAAAGTAAACTTAATATGTTTAGTTACAAGAAAAATACTCAGTGTGGTATCAACTTAAGTTTCGATAACAAGTCTAAGATTCGAGGACAGTTGTTCGCTTAACGAGGATCGCCGATTACGGACAGCGACCGGCGGCGAGTGCGAGTCCTCTCCTCTCCAATTTCCCTCCCTTTCCCTCCGATACAGTGTGGCGCATACCTGTCCAGTGTGGACCTTTTTTGTTGTGACTCGGAGGCTCGGCGCTCCCCGCGGTGACAGCGCCGCGCCGTAACACACCGTCCCGAGACGCGTAACGTGACGCACGTCCGTATTCAACGCTCCGTGGCGCACGCGCGCGTAAACATTTACGACTACCATGAAACTTTTACAGTGACTCCAGTTTATAGTGCTCGTTTACCATGATGAAGTGCCAATTTTCATTTATTATTATAGTGTCCTTCGCCACCGGAATCACCGCAGAGGCGTCCGTCCGGACATGTGAACCTATAAAAGTGGCAATGTGCAAGAATATTGGATATAACCAAACGGGTATGCCGAACTTAGCTCGGCATACTCTTCAGGCGGACGCCGATGTGACACTTCAGACTTTCAGCCCTCTCGTACAATACGGCTGTTCATCCCAATTGCACTTATTTCTGTGCGCGGTCTATGTTCCTATGTGTACCGATAAAGTAGCTTTACCCATCGGACCCTGCAGAGGATTATGTGAGAGTGTATATGCTCGTTGCTACCCCGTACTAAGAGGGTTCGGTTTCCCTTGGCCCGCGGAATTAGAGTGTTCGTTATTTCCGGCTGAGAATAATCACGAACATATGTGTATGGAAGGGCCTGGAGAACGCGCACCACCATTAGGAACGATACCATTAGATGGTGCAAACGCAAATAGTCGTGGACAATGTAGAAAGTTAATCAAACCAAACAGTTGGGTTTGGGTCAGAGGATCTGGTCGGTGTGCCCAGTTTTGTGATGCTGAAGTGCTGTGGGATGCTGGAGAACGAAAAGCCGCGGAAGTTTGGCTAGCAACATGGGCTGCTCTAAGTTTCGCGTGCACTCTAGCTGCGGTAGCGGCTCAACTGGCCTGTGGGGATAGGGGAGGCGCTGGTGAGCGAGCCCTTGTCCTAGTGGCGCTGTGCAGATGCGCCGCCGCGGCGGGTTGGGGCGTCCGGGCGGCAGCTGGCCGTACAGCCGCTGGTTGCGCCAAGGACTCTACGATGCCAACACGCATGCTCCTGGCTCATGATGGACTGGCCAATCCTAACTGCGCTGTTGTTTTTCTACTGTTATATTACTTCGGCCTCGCTGCATCTGTGTGGTACGTAGCCGTTTATTTTATAGATAAATTATTTACTCACGCAATAAAATCTACGCATGTTACTACAAGTAATGAAATAACAAGTAGAATTACTCAAAGTAAATAAACCCATTAAAGAAAATCTTTACTTATCTCACCTGGAACAATATATTATTATCTACCACAGAGTATAGGTACTTAGGTACCATTTATCAACTTCTATACAGAAGTCATAAATGACAGTCTTTAATTAGGGTGTGATTTCAAATTAAATTACTCTAGTATAAAACCTTACTTATAGTCATCGATGTGATTGTTCAATCAGAGCAGACTGTTTGTGCTTAGGTTCACCCGTTTAGTGTTTCTTATAAAAATGAGTTTTTCGGACAGTTCTAATGCTCGAGTCAACATTGAAGTGATGGAACAGTAACTGAGAATAAGGAAATTAATAGTAGAGGAAGAAAAATTGTATTAATGAAAAACACCATCTTCTTGAAATATTGCATATATGTAATTGTAATAAGTAAAAAGCGAATACTGATGGCTCTCAAATTAGATAGTGGCATTAAATTTAGTTAACCCAGCATACCACACCAACATATTTATAGATACAAATTCTTTCAGGATTTATAATATGTGCAATACTTTACATTACTGCAACGCGCTGTTTTCTTATATTTTTTACTACACGGCATAGAGAACTCCATAATGAAAACTTAGAAAACTTGCTACCAGTATTGTTTTAATCGTTATTTACAATGAAATATAAAAAGCAATATACGGAGTCTCTTCGTAACCGCTTCGTACAACTGTATCTTGAGTCACGAGTAAATAATGTATCTTGTTTCAATCCATCCATACTATTTAATTTGTTACTTTTCGTAAAATACTGACGAACAATTATCAACTTAACTAAACTTTATCCTATGAAATTCTAAATCCAACAAACTTAATTGCATACCTATTGCAATTTGCCAAGTCCCTAACGCATTACGCATTAAAAATTATTTTCTTCAATAATGTTAAATTTTTTTGACGTTATAACTCCGTGTTAAAAGATGCCGAGTGTTGACAATAACGTTATTGCAAAGCTGCAAAATAAATCCGCTAACCTGACAACAATGGCCGCATCAAACTTGCTGTACAATGCTGTTCCCGGTACCTGCTCCTCATTGTGCTCCGAACCTAAATTTAGCTTTGTCGCCAACCAATTATATTTTATCACCTCAAACAAAAGAAATAACTAGAAATTCAGGAAACATTTGTTTGTTAACGGTGCCATAAATAAAATGTCCCTTCAAAGCAAAGAAAACGCTCTAAGGACTGGAGTAATTTACATTTTGTCATTTCTTTAGTAAATTCTGTAGTTTTGAAATACAGGACTCGGTCATTCTTCTGAACGTTTTACTACGATCGCATAATCAGAACTTTGGTTATTGTTTCTAGTCAAGACTAAGAACTAACACAATGCCTTATTTAAAAATGAATACAGTAAAGCGGGCTGCAACTATTTCTCTGAGGCTACTGAACACGACTCTTATTGTTTTATTAACAATAAGTCACGCTTTGAAACAAATGAGACTAGCTTTTTGTCTGTCCACTCACATAGAAGATGGAATCGTCACTTAAGAGAATAAAATTGGTTCACAAGAATACATCTTATGCTTTAGAAATGTACAAAGTTATATACAATGCAAATAAACTAACTTTCTTTTGTTACTTGTAGAAAGACGTATTATTTCTACTTAATGGCTTTGAACTCGTTTTGAAGTTACGCCTCAGTAATGTTTCCGAAAAGAAGGTTGGGCAATAAAGTATAACGAATTGGGAACTAAAATAAACGAGGTCCAATAAATCACGAAGGCGACTAGTTGGTGTACCGTACACCAGACAAAAACGAACAACACGAAACGTGGGATGCGCCAGCGTCACTAAAATAATTTTAGAACACGCAGTAAGATTTAGAGATGGAATAATTTTAAATGCTATTGCATTACGACTGTAGAGCAAACATAGAGACTGTAAACATCGCAGAGTTCTGAAACGTCATATCTAATATCAAATAAAACATTGTTATTAATCCATTAGAGAGCTATTACCGACATGACAATTATTGCCGAATTATTTATAATATACCATAAGAACACGCATAATCCTTAATTATTATTATTAAAAGTTGACCTTCTCTGATCGGTAGGGTTCATATTATTGTTACATCAATATTTGGTATGTACGGTATTTAATATTTGCTAAAATCACTCTTAAAATAGCTTCTACCAATGAGAGATTTAAATAATTCATTTTATATTTTAAAAATAAAACAATTATATGTTAATGGTGATTACATTTTTTTTTCACGATAAACATATTTTTTGTAATAATTATCAATGTATTTTCATATTACCGATTGCCTATAAAGCGGCTGTAGCTTCACATTGCAAAACATGTCGCTGACGAGATAAAGAAAAACAGTCCCTTCTGGTTTAACCAACAGGGAGCAGGCATATTACATTTTGACACGTAAAGACAAGGAGTTAAAACAGATTAGGGCTGCACAAAACTTTGTGAATCAGTGTAGAAGTGGTCGAATGACTATCTTGCAAAAACTTGCAGTGTTGCATTTCTACATAAATATTTGCTTAACTACAGTTTCCAACTAGTCTTCTTTTTTGCACAGACAAATCAATAATTTTTTGCTTTACTATTCTGAAAGTTTTAGGTCTATTATTGTTTTTTGTTTATGATGTTTTTGGGTCGTCAGATTTAAATAATATGCTAAGAACAAAGGAACTGCGAAATGTACTGAATGTTAATTTAGGTACGTTGTACGGTAAAAATAGCTTTTAATATAATTTTTAAACACTACGGATTATAAAAGTACATTCGAGATTAAATTGTTATGCTGAAAACAATATACTCGTAGTGCTCCTTTTGATTCTCAATATTTGTTTTGATCAACGATCATATTACATCCAAGTTTTTTTATACAACGTGTGGACAGTTTCCCGCATTCTGTCATCCCAAAAATTCGCGCCATTTTTTGCTCACGAAATGAATGCCCTGATTGTGGCATTTCAAGATCAAGGTACGCAAGGTAATGTGAAATTCAATTTTGTCATTCCAACTTGAACCATTCTGTCATTCTAGACATTGCTTATGATATTTTATAGTAAGCGTTACCCATGTGCAGTCAAACTTTGAAATTGATCCCATAGAGAATTCACTAATTTAAATTTATTTTAGTCTTTTACATAAATGACTGTCCGTGATAAATTCACCGTTTATAATCAAATCTGAATAGGATATTAACTTGATATTTCAGACAAATTGGTCTCATAATAATTGGTACCCCATAATATACTGACTGACTTTAAAGGGTCCTACGAGTGCCTGTCAATCAATAGGCATATAAATTTTTTTCTTTAAAAAGAGTACTGAAGAATAATATAAAGTCTGGAATTTTAATTGAATTCTACAAGGTCATGTTGTACTTTACTGCTGGTTTTTATTTCCTTTTTGTAAGCAACCATTAAAATTGTTAAAGCTAACAATGCACTGTTAAACTCATGTCAGAAAAGGTTTAGTAAAACTATTAAGAATATCTCATACTCATTTCAAGGTTTTTTAAAAATCATTCCGTTTATTTGACTCACACGACACCAAATTTATTTGGCCGGGGAATTGTCATCATAGAAATGTTTATGCGACTTTATGGCGGACGTTATTAGTTTCTTAGAAAGCCGGATTTTTTTTAAACGCACCGGACTCGTTATGATAATTTCACGTAGATTTATGTGCGGCCGGTTTTCTTTGATAGTGTATCTGATGGGCCCTCCGACAGATATTAATGCGTGCTGTTGATAGTAATATTGCGCCTGGTTTATCTGTTCTTTGTATTTAAATCGCTCTGGCGTGTATCAGTTTTAAAAGTTCAAAACATCGAACACATGTATTTCGTGCCAGGTAATATTTTGACATGTGTTACATTGCGAAATTAAAGAGATGTGGAAAGAGCCACGACGAATAAACAGATTAGAATATAAACAACCTTTTTACATACACTCATACCTACTTATGTATAATCACGAAGACCCTCGGACGTATTTCATTTGTTTTGATGCAATCTAATTCAGTATTATAGCGGGCAGTGTTGTACCTCTATTAGAGGTAGAACCTGTTCAGCCATTAACAATAGCTACTTGGCGAGTCGAAGTGCAATCAATTATCGCATATTAGAACATAAAGGAGGCCGGTTTAATTGTTTACAGTGAACCTGCGGGGTTGGTGGGTTCAGTTCGGTTCAGGCCCCTGTTTCTAAACTAGCTCCATTAACATAATAACAGATCAGAACTAGTTAGTGCGCGCACGTTGTGGTTGGCGCGTAATGAGAAACGTCAAATTGGTTTTGTATTCATGCGCCGAGTTCCATTTGTGTTCCATGCGTTCTGGTGGAACGTGAGTTCACGTTTTGTTGCGCTATGTGTACAATGTCTATTTTTGTGATCTCACAAAATCAACTGTAAAATACATTTTTCGTTTTCTAATTATTTTTCATTATCATGTTCAGTGCTATTTGCTCGCTTTATTTTAGTCATAAAATGTTTTTTTATTATTTTATCAGTGTTTTAGTATAATTTCCTCATTCGCTCTAAGTTTCTACGTTATATGGCTTTTTGCATTACATTTTTTTACATTGACCTTTCGAGGGAATTAGAAAACTTTGTCCATGTGAACGCGCCTCTATACACGCACCTAATCGCCTTAGCTTAGAGAATTTAAATCTGTTGTTTTGTTCTATCGCGCTATTCGTAAATAACAGTAATTTTATTTTCATTTGGACTCAACGTTGTGGTAACGGATCGGCAATAAAGTATAAGTTACGTTCCAACTGGATATAGGTGTACGCTTTCGAAATAGTGCGCTGTTGAGATAAAAACGCTGTTCTCAAACAAAATTTATATCCTTGTTGATAATATAAAAGTGTGTGTTGCTAGATTTAAAGTTTAAAACTGCCGAGGACTAATGGAAGAAACGTAGTGGGATTTGCATAGTTTATTGCAGTTTACTTTGAGTGTTACGAATGCTTCTGTACATATTACAGAGATTTTTGATTTATGGATACATTGATTTTTTGCGTGTTATTTAAAATCACTTTCCTGCTGTTGAATTTAAGGAGGCCTAAATATTTCAATGCATGGAAACACTTAAGCAATTTTCACTATTGCTCGCCCTCGCGTACCAAGTACAATCGGGGTCCGGTTCATAATTTCTTGTTTATTTTAAGTTTTCTTGCCGCCGATGTAATCTTAACACGAACGCTCCGCCTCGGAGCTCGTTAATAGGGGTGCCGCTTCTTGTTGCATTATCGATAAAGAAACCTTACTGGAAAAAAAAGAGATAGTCTCATAAATCATTGCAAAACATCAGAGAATTAAAAAAATCACATAAAATGAAGCTTTAGATATAGTAACTTTGTTATTTATTAACACATGACATAACTCAGCGGGGTAGGCAGAGGAGTGTAGTATCTACACTCCCACGTATCAACTGTTATGTTTACGTCCTACTATGAAATAGGGGGTGAGTCTATTGCCATATATTTATTATATTACAATAAATGTTATACCTATGTAAGATTTTGGTCATCACGTCAACCTCTTTATCTTTACAATTATTAGACATGACAATCCTTTCTGATAACGTGGGTAAGGACTGTAGACTATCTTGCTGTGATCAGGTTGGATATTTCACACGCTGCTTAAAACATTACGAAGGATGTTCTAGTTTCCTAACGGTTTTTCTTCACCTTTATAATATTACCAACGTACTTAAAGTGTTATTAATGTGAGAACTACATCATCGCTCGACACAAGAAACTACAGATTCAAGCGTGCATTAATGAGGTAATAAATTCTAAAATGTCGTGAATAATTACAGTCGGGAACTAATGAGGAGCGCGTGTGTTCCCTAAACATCGTCGATAGCATTCCACGGAGCGTGTCGCAACACTACAAGCGAAGATTCGAATCCCACTTCGCCCGCCGTAATTGGGATGCTAATCAGATGCTGAACTGGCTGCGTCCTTTTCACTCTCGTTGAATTGATCTGCCCTTTCGCTCACATACCGGCACTGCACCGAAGGCGGCGGGGTCTTCAATCATCTGGAAATAGGCAGCGCCGCTTCCCTCGGGCTCGCTCCATACGTAATCACTGTAGTTTGCACTGGCAGAATAATTTTCGTTTTTAACAACCGCCCCACCCAGCGCAGCGGTACTGCGGGGTGACGAGATCGATTACGTTTTATTGTTTTAAAAATAACAATTTGCTCGCGAAACGAACTGCTATTGCATTCTGTTACAGAGCGTCTACATTGTTAACTTTGTGTATCGAGTTTCTACAGAAAAAAATTAAAGAAAGCATACATGCGGGCGTACTGGTCTTAAGAATCTGGGCGTAAGAATCTTGAAACATTAGCGTTTAAGGTGAATGCGTACGGATTACGTAGGCAGAAATACGATGCTAGAAAAACAATACACTACGAGTAGTGCACGGTCATGCAACGCGGTATGTTTGCTCGGAGCTTACAAAGGAGCCGAGAGAGGATTCTGCATATCTGGCGAGGAGATCGGCGCGGGCGCGGGCCGGCGCGATGGTATCGCCGACTCCTCGTTATTGGAACTCGCTTTGTTGCGCCCAAACAGTGTACGGAGAAATTGGAGAGAAAACGTATGTTTAATTATAGATAATGGCCGCCAGATATGCACTTGAAAACGTAACAATCGACTTACTATAACAAATACAATTTTAGTATTAGCAGTTTTTATTTAACTATAACGCGATATAATATTTATTATGTCTTGCTGTAGCCGAGAAACAGAATAGTGTGAGAAAAGCTTTAGAATTCTACATTAAGTTCTCTAAGGTGCGCGGAATCTGCTAACCTGCGATTTACAGGGTGGCATGCTAGGACCCTGACTTTTCTCATTTGAAAGGAGTCTCGTCTCCGACACTAGAATGGTACAAAGTTTAAGGACGATGATGATAATAATGATAATGCAAAGTATTAATCAACCGAAGCAAAGAAACCTTTCTATAATTAAAAACTAGAATAGCCTAACGTTGTTGAAAGTCCAAACAAATCAGTTAGATCTGAAATAGGTATTCTCGATTGTTGCTCTTAAATTAACTGTACGTTGACCATACTGTTGATAGCGTTAAGCGATTCATCAGTAAATCTCTCTACCTTTTTAAGGACTCTCATAAATAGTCTGCAATCCGGCAGAGAACAGAGCCGCTCGTTAGTAGATCCACGGCGCCGATACAGGCACACGACTTCGCCCAGCCTCCGATGCTATCTTCCCATTGTTGCTGTGCCCACTTCCAACATTGAAATTCCGACATCCCTTTCCATAACTTCCTCGTGATTTTGTACATTGTTAGTTTTTTAACAAACTATCTTAATAATAAATATCTCGGGATAGCTCAACACAGTAAGAGCTTGTGCTATGGAAATCATATGGCTTATCAGTGATAAGAAGAGATACAACAACTAGCCAATAGTACGAGCTGATACCGACTCCAAAAAAAACAAATATTGTACCTACATTACATTATCGTAACAATTTGATTGACTATGGCTAATTTTTTTTTTACTTTTTAGAGCATATTACTTTGTCACTTTTTAGAGCATATTTAGAGCATATCAATTTTTGTTTATATAATTCTCTATTATATAAAAATCCTAAAATATTTTTAGCGTTAACTTTTTGACATTATTTCGAATAGGTATTTTGATGTCACAGCAATATTTTAAAATTCGTTCTTGTTTCTTGGTGTATTAGTATTAGATAGACATACATACTTAAATATCTTCACGCCAGGACCTTCACGGGGTAGGTAGTGAGCACCGAGTGCCAAACTCATCACTTAATTCATACAAGCAGAGACTTCTGATCAGGTATAATTACAGGGGACATAGTGATCAAACGCTATTACCATTCGCTGGCTTAATACATACCATAGCTGGACCATTTGTTGAGTCATCATTGGCCTATTTCAGCCCAATGCTGGACATAGGTCTCCCCGAAACAGCGTCATCGCGCCCTGTCCTTGACTTGCTGCATTCGGCTTTTGCCTGCAGCCGTTGTTGAATCGAATCATATTTATTAAAAAAGAATAATACGCAATAATACCTATTTCATTATACAATTCTCACGATTAATAAAACTATTGTACAATTTTATTTCTAGTTTCAATATGTCGTTGTAGTACACGTTTCGAAAACTTGTACGATTCGCTAAAGCCGCGCTTCTTTCCTCCAAAATACCGCAACTTTATAGCGTCCTTCAACTAAGAATAAGTAAAATTATTCATGTTTTTATTCGGATAGCTTAGATTGCTTATTATATGAGTCGTTTCTGTATAATTTTGCCTGTCGGACGGTGGGTGGGCTCTACTTTTTGAAATACCACCTCGTTTGTTGGTTTTCGATGATGGATAGCCATGTAATTAAGGATTATTATCTTTGGAACGTCTCGTTGTTCAAAATTCAACTTGACGGAAATTCAAAAATCTTTTTGAATTTTTTCCTTTTGCTATAAATATAAGTGGCCAGCTCACGGCAGCATCGTCTTGATTCAAGTCAATTGACCTTTTAATTATTTGCTGTGCGATTCGTCGCAGCGATGGAAAATTTTTAAGACCCATTAAAAAGCTATAATATTCGCAAAGAGTAGATGTAAAGTGTTTTTTAATGTACAAAAAAACATAAAGAGTTAATTAAAATGCATATTAAAGACGTAACCTACCTTACACTATTGTTTTTTAAATTTATTTTTACATTTTCTAGAACACTAAAGAATAATTTAATACACAGATTAAAAACAATCTTGGCTGTTGACGCCAATGGTAGATATGGTGGGTGGTGTACGTTAGAGTCAAGTCGCTGCTCGCTGACTCCACGGGACTCTTATACGCATTTACTTACTCAGCAAACACTCTTTGGAGTGTAGGGTGACAACGATTCTTAAATAAAATTTGTGCAAGAATTGTTTCTACAAAATTTACGTTCCGTAATACCATACCACTTCTCTTTTTGGAAGAAAATTTATGTGCTAAAATGAAATGGTGAACTTAATCTTTTAATAAATTAAGGTCGAATGGAGACTCCTGTTTCCACAACTATCAATAATTCCTTACAATTCCTCATTGAACAACTACCGCGTTTCAATTCTCGACGAGAGTGAATTGGTACTTCCTAGGCAAGCGTGCTTACACGCTTACACGCTTCTAAATGCAATCTAACAGGTGAGATTATACTGAAAAGCGATTCTATTTCTACCTTAAAAAATGTATGTCCGGCGAAAATTCTGAATCATGGTCACCCACAACGGACGCGTCCGCGACTGTTTAGCGCTCGCTCGCCCCAACGAGGCACCGGCGGTCGTTGTTTTAAAAGCTTTCACAGCTCATTTTCACACTCGCCGCAGTACTACAGCACCAACGCTGCTTCACATTTCCGCTCCGTGAAGTGTACACGAACGTGTTTGAGTGGAGGTACGATTGTTGTTTGTGTGAAAGTACATCGATGTGCGTTAAGTGCGTGCGCCGTGAGGTAGCGTCCATTTCAAATTGGAAAAATGATTTTGTGTTAGAAAGCTGTCCTTGTTATCATAAAATTAAAATGCTGTTAATTTTGGCTTATGTATGATTTAAATATTTTTTTAATTTAATCTTGACGTCACGCCTGTAATCCCCGAAGAGGTAGGCAGAGGAGTGTAGTACTCTTCAGCGTTATACCAGTTACGTTTATGTCTCATCATGGAGTTAGTGGTGAGACTATGGCCATACACTGATCAAAAATCTGGACTCCGAGATCTCCGACCAGAAATGTTAACTAGATAACCTAAGTTTAAAAATCCATAGTTTCCGATTCGGGATTTGAACTCAGGATCGGCAGTTCCGCCGCAGCCACTCTGGCAACAAGGTATTTTTTTATTTACTTCTTGTGAAAAGCTGTATTTTAAATAATGAGTCATAAGTCAATATCTTAAAGGAGAAATAAGATCCGCCGATACTTATAACTTTTTTATTTTAAAGTTTCGCGGCGTCCATGCGAGGTTGCTTTTGTTTCCAAAAACTAATCTCTTGGGGAAATCTTTTGTGCGTACAACTATACGTTTTGAGGGAATACGTAAACGTAAAATATTTCGACTTTGGTTTGAATAAATTGTGAAGGCACTATTGTGGGGCCGGCGGGACGGCAGGTAGACTTTTTTGCCTCCAACCTTTCCAAATGCATTGGCGGTGAAAAAAACCACCCCAAATTTATTATTGCCGGCTGTTTTTGAAATTCGAAACAGTAGTTACGGTGTAACCTGCTTTGCACGTTTGTTTCAAAAGCGTTTCGATTTACACCCATGGAGTTTGAAATTCGAATTGATGTCATTTTCTTGTTTCTAGTACACATTTAAAAGTAATAATTAACTGTTATTTATGCGTTGAGGTTGATATTCTGTGCAAACTTATTTTTTGTTAGTTGGTATGTAACTGTTGGTATGATTACAGCTATTGTAATAATTTTGCGTCACGTAAATTATATTTATTATTGTTACAATATCATCTGCCTAGTTTTTAAGGTCATTTTTCAGAGATCAAAGTAACAAACTGTTTACAAACCCTTTTTGTACAAAATTGTATAAGCCACTAACTCGACTGGCTTGAAAATGTGTATGAAATATTCGAGATCCGCAAATGTGTAAACGAAACCTTTAAGCCAATTGAACATGACGACGAATAATCATGATCATTCAAATTGATCATATCAAAAAAGCGTGTTTCACGAAATTTCTTCACAGAACGTTGCTTCCGTTTAATAACAATCTTCGGTAAGCCAAGGATAGCGGCGTCCTAAACAAACAATGATTTCCATTAATGTCCGACGGACAGACGGACGGCACGGCCGCGTATACATATATTTATTGATTTATTGATCGTAGGCAGAAATCCCGCCGGTCGTAATTTAAACACGAAACCCGAAAAGCCGCCTCAATGTTTTCTTGATGCGTCGAACGGAAAAATATTTGGACAGCTTTTAGATATAATGTTTTGTAATTTCCCTCGTGTTTATTGATGAGAAAAATAAATAATATCCGTAGTTATTAAATACATAATAATAGAGTAACATTAAACATTTACTTAAAACGGATTGAAAACGCAATTCAAACTTTAAATAGATGTTATTAGTTGAAAAAATATAGACAAATTACGAGACGTGCACACAAACTTCCATTTAATTTTATAATAGAATGTATATTTAAATATCTACATCATAATATAAAATAAATTGTAAATATTTGAATATTTCATATATGAACAAAGATGTAATAAAAATGACATTGAGATATTGAAAAGTTTTTTGACAGCAATATAATTTGTTTGCAATAAATGTTTTTTTTTAATATCACAAAATATTTTACAATGGTATTACATGAAAGGCGTATCCTTGCCAAATTGTGGCGTTTCGTGTGGTTTTAAAAATTATGAACTAATTTTGACAGCGCCACAAATAATAAATTTCCGCGCCAAAACTAGACGAGTGTGAGGTACTATATATTGTATATATTAAATACAAAATTGTCAAACACGTTGTAGAAAATAAATCTTGCATTTTCTTTTATATCACATCGAATAAATATTCCTTCTAATTTAGATTAGCGTCTCCACGCTTGTTGTAGCCTACGCAGAACGCACACTCGCTTCCCACTAAACAGATGCACATGCTGCTCCACGGGATTGCACTATCATTTTACTACATGCGCCATCCCTTTCCCACCTTCAACAATCTCTAACAGGAACTGAGGGACAACAAATCAAGTTCTACAAATTATTTTATTGCTGTGAGATACTTTTATGTCGTGTCTTACGATCTCAGATACGGCTTGTAACAAGAAACTGTTTATACGTTTGTTATAAATACCTGGAGAAGATTTATCTAACTTTCTTTTTTCTTCTTTATATTTGGATAACCGTGACTGATATAAAAGTATTAAGGATGACTTACATGAACTTATTAGTTTTTAGAAATCTCGTATTATTTTTATTAATAATAGATGCGACTTAGGACATATAAGTGACATTTAAGAAATTCAGGTTTACCGTCAAATTGGCAAAAAAAGAATACGTGTTTATGAATTAAATAAATATTCAAATATAATACGTTATAGATACTGTTACTATTCGGAGACATGCAGCTCATAATAACAACGTGTCAGTTTCAAAATGTTAATTTAACATGACATGTAATGTTTTTAATAATCAACATGGCTGACTTTAATTGATTGATAGATGCAGTAGAGTGAGTTGATACGAAAAATAAAACCAGTCGCGCGATGTGTACCAGCATTAAGTCACCTCTGGATAAAACAAAGGTTATAGTAACCAGTTCGTTTTATCGTATCATAAGAAATAAGATCCAATTGTATGTTAAACAAAGGCTGTGTACGGGCGGCCATAAATTTTAATATAACGAGATCGTTTACGTAGAACTGCGATGCGCCCGCGCATTCGCTGAGCTCTATTAACATTTTAAGGTTATTTATTTTGTTATCCAATTTAGCTGAAATAAGATAATAAAAAACTCAGATTGCCATAATACATAATAGAGTATGATGTATCACATGCAAATATTACTTGAATAATTAAACTACTTATTCATATTAAAAAAAAACACTGGATATTTCGGTTAAGTACGTAATTTTACTTCCAGGATCAAAAATATATTTTGCGAATTGAAACAGGTATTTTTTCAGGCAATACATTCATTGTGTATCATTGAAATTGTAATTTTGCAATAATACACCAATATTTTTTAAAAGTTTCATACCTAGTTATTCAGTAATTTGTCTATGTGATTTTAATACATACTTTAAAGACAACAAATTTTTGTTACTTACCACATTTTAAACAAGTTATAAGTCATTTTCACCATCATCGTGCTGTATCACCATCATCACTAGGTAATACTGAGTGCCGACGCATCACATCCTCGGCCTGCCGCATTTAGCTTCTTCCTGCAGACACTGCCTACCTAATTATTTATTTTAATGATAATTCTGTTAAAATTTATATCAAAGTAATACTATATACGGATGTATGTATTTATTATTATTATAATAATAATAAATACATACATCCATATAAAGTAAAGTAATTTGTCTGTGGATCGTACAGTCACTTTGAATATGTTTGCAATTACTCACGAATAATTTGTACTTTTCAGCAATTATTGTGTTATCTGTACCAATTCATCATTCCATGTATAATATTTCCGCTTCGTTAGCAACGGCTCAATGTTCACTTGTTCATTCAGCGTGCTACTTGTCTATTTCACACTGACAGATGGCCGTAAACAGATAAAATATATCAAACTACTGTATTTACATTAAATAAAAAAAGTGACAACGCACTCGTTTGCAGTTATTTATTTATATGTACTTTGAAGACCAACGGTTTTAGCAGATCGCTTGCAAACACGCAATCGAAGTGGTAAGTGGACTGGTTAGCTTTTTTCCTCACAGCTCGAAAGGCTCCTCATGGTCGATATATAATATAATCTTAGTGATATTATGCCTAAACACTCAGCTGTAGGAAAGTCGGCAACTTTGAACTTTGTTTTGCATTCCGCGGCGGCCCCATCAAAGCGGTAATCACGCTCGCAAATGCGGTCTATAACAAAACTTTCTGAACGTACCGACTTACTTCTGAGTGGAACTAAAATGCTGTGCGGGTAACACGACACGCGTAAGTTTTCGTCCAATATACAAATTAATTTTTTTATGGTGTCATATTAAAATCCGAAGGTCTCACTCAATACAACAGATATAATAAAAATGATAAATAAATACGGAAAATCAATGAAATTAAAACCAGAAAACAATGTGGTATGGTATTATACATAGTTAACACCAATCTTACCAAAATATTTCTCTTCGTAAGTAGGTACTTGTTTAAAGAACGCAACGTCGTCAATTGTACATATATCTTTTATAACCAGCCTTAATATTACAGGTTTTAAATTTTCTGATATTATTTATTGTTTTAAAAGTAGGTACCTAGTATTTATATAAAATGTCATTAAATTCTGTGTTTACATTAAGGTAGTACATCTCACGTGGACGACCCGTTTAAATGTCGTCGCAGACTGAGCTATGCGGAATAAGCACAATGACCACCAATATATGTAATATAGCACAATATATTAATATATATTATAGCTCCGTGTGTGCTGGCATTAAAGCGGGTTGTTGCTGGTCCAATCGTTTTTTTCTCGTATCGTTTTTCATCTATTAGGTAACGAAGCGCGGTGTGATGAGGTTTGACTTGAGCGATCGCGGGCCGTGTCGGTGGCGAGTGTCGCTGGGCCAACAGCTACGTACACTGCTCACCAAGAAATAATCGTAGATAGGTACAAACGTAAGAGTACCATCAAACAGATCGGCTGGGAAAGCAGAGCAGATTGATCTCATTCAAAATAAAACATTAGCATATTCCAATAAAGTATATTTTTTATACTTCAAAAGTTTCATGGCAAGAGGATGCTTGAACACCGTTACAAAATAATTAAAATCTAAAAATAGACTTTATTGAAATAGTTTAAAGTTCCTTTTTAAATAAGATCAAAATCTGCTCCGCTTCGCCAGCCGGTCTATTTGAAAGGACCCTAAGAAATAATCCCAGATAGTTACGAGCGTGAATTTAATTTACGTTCCGTTTACAGATCACGTAGATTTAGTGTCAGTGTTTTGTTTCATGATTAATTTAGCTATGTATAGCCACCGCGGGTCGATCACCTCTGTCGTTCGTACCTGATTTCGTATTTTTATTGGTTTCAATCTTCTCTATATATTGTATGTACCACAATTCTTATTACCTCTTAGAAAAAAAAGACGAATAAGACAATAACTGAAATATGTATAAATCTACCCTAAAAGCTGGACAAGAGATACATTATACTAAAATTAGTGTATATAAATAATAACTGAAACCCCCACTGAGTTTGTTTTACGAGGGTCCATAACCAGTAGAATCCCTTTATCTGTTTTATTTATCACGATTAAACATTAGGCGGCCAACACGCACGTTGGAGAATGGAACGTCGCTCACAATTTGAAAAAAGAACATTACTTAGATGGTTACAGCCACTAGAGAATATGAACTTTGACTTAAGTTTAAATGAACAATTTTAACTTAAAGCTAAATATAAACCTAGAAGGTAGCGTAAGGTAACTCAGAAATCGATGTTATAAATTAATAATACAGCAGATGCATGTGTTGATATTTTATTTTTTAAAGTGCGATTTCGTAATAGCGCGTCGACGTCTTTCCATAGAAAACCACGTTTTAGAAAAGCCTTTCGTGACACGAGTTTGTCTAGTTACTAAAACTGAAATATCATGATGTTTATTTTGTAATATAACCAATTTCATAATCTTATATGTAATCTAAATTTAGCAAATCCAAACACACCTATGAGAATTAGCAAAATTGACGATTCTTTCGATATTCGACATTTTTTTCGATATAAAAAGATTTTTAGTGACTAAAACATCACCTTCTATAAACAAGACCAAGTCACACATAATATAGTCAATAACTATGATAATTACAATACGATACTATCAATATCTCATAAACGTGTTTTTATTAGATCCAACCATGTCCGTGCCGTCGCTTTCAGAGAGAGCTGCGCAACGAAAAACCAATTTAAATAAATTTCAAAAAGGCATTTATGAGAAAACCCCGTAGCGCAGCAAGACTTCCAAATCTAATTTGAACCGTGCCACATTTCAAAAAGGTTTGTTTTTGTATAAAAATGTGAAACTTCCACCTGAGTCATTCTCGTTAGCCAGGTAACACACGTCAACATCTGTCATACAACCACCAATGTTTATTTACAGAAAATTATGCCTTGTTGTAACACACTTAAGTTGTATTATTCGATGCGTAATTGTGGCGTTTCAGACGTTTAATATTGAACAATATCATCTTGTTAGTAAGCTTATTGTTAACCTCGTGTCGCTCCGTCCTTGTCTATCACGTGTGATGGTCAAACGATAGGATATATCCGTTTCATCTACATCGTTACGGCAAGGTCGGGTCGTTAAAAGCTCTTAACGAGAATCGAAGGAAAAGCACAAGCTGCTCAATGGATGTCAAAGTATTCTCATTCCCAAATTATTAACTCGCTATAAATAATAAGAACCGCGCATAAATTGTCCAAACAAAATGCACCACCAACGGAATACATTACTTTTTTAACGATCATAAAACGTACATAATCTGTAAGATAATATTATTTCGTTCGCTAAATTATTTATTAGACGTAACAACTTAATAAAGTGTGAAATAGAAATATCTACCCACAAAAAGCGGGGTAAAAACTTTGAGACGCTATGTCGAAGTGTTTCGAGTTATGCCCCGCGCGTGTCCCGTTCACACCTGTAACGTGGTCATATATCCATCTCTTTCCCGTAATATCGCTGTCTCGCTTCCTCGCAGTCACCATGCCTACACGGCATTTGGGATAATCGACACGGAAATTAAAGCTCCTTATAAAACCGGAATGATAAAACAAAAATTAGCGAGGAATCTTTAAAACAGAATAATTAATACCGTATAAAAAATATTGCTCGTCAAAATATAATCAGACAGATTACTTTGCAGATAACTAATAAAAAATACATAATTATAGTAAAAATAGTAAGTTATAATATATTGATATATATTTTCAGCAGACCTCCCCTCAGTAAATATTGGTATTACTAGTAAAGCAAAACTTTTAAAGAAACGTAGTTTTAAAAAGTTCTAACAGACGATTAATATGTATTTAATAGTCACTTTTATTACCGAAATGTACTTCCTATACAATTACATTAATATAATTATTACAATCCTTCCGTATTAATTTCTACAGAATCTGTTCATCGAAACCTCTCATCTCGTTTCAACATATAAGATATATGGTTAACAATTGTATACTTATTTACTATTATGGAGCCATTGCACCCGCGCCGTGATCCTGAACACAAATGTGAGGTAAAAGGAAAAAATAGTATTTCTTAGGAAAAACGACTCGCTCGATCGCCTCGTTATTTCAATCGATTCCCCGATATTGCATTCGGATCGACTTACGATATACCTACGTGAACTACAAGCCATATAGTTTGTATTGTAAGCTATATAGTGTGTAAGCTATTATTAAGTACTGTGTATTGTTTTGTATTTTCAATTCGGTATTTAAAATTGTTTTACGATTAGTGTTCACATATTTTATCCGAGTAGAATCAAATTTTTTAAATTAATTATATTAATTTAATAATACATTCATTGATACAGAGCGCCGTTGAGTTCATTGTACGTCTAGACTCCTTATTATTGTTTTGAAAATAGTAATGATAAAAAAACATGATGTAAGTGCATGTAATAATCTATTTGAGATACATTTTGCTTAGAAACATACGACGCCTTACTTGTTTTATGAATAGGTAGTCATTATGCAGTCAATAAACTCATATATTTTTTTGTTTGTCTCAATTGTACGTCAAATGTTTTAGTCATTTCTTAACGCACATCTCAAAATTGAGTTTTCTTGTTGACCCAACGGATAAAACGGAACGTTTCAATTAAAACAGTTTTGCAAATATGCGTGAATAAAGATTTTATGACGTATATACATATATGTATAGGTATACGAATTGAAGCGACTGAAAATTTAAATATTTAGGTATACATATAATATTTATTGCTCGTAGCATTTAAAAGTTCGGTTGACTATAAATTTATAAACAATTTGATTAATATTCATAATATATTTGTTCACTGAATACACAAAAAAAAATCAATGAAACTTAACTATACGTTAGCAGATAATTCGCAAAATTACAATCTAAGTTATTTAAAAATATTATTTGCGTAATACGGAACAAAATCCAATGAAAAAACGCTCGTAAAATGTCATAATATGATTTATGTGTACCTTGTTTAATATTTTCAACTATAGTATATGTATTTCCCATTTGTGAATACCTACACAAAATACATAAAAAAAAACGTAACTTCACGCCTGTAATCCCCGAAGAGGTAGGCAGAGGAATGCAGAACACTCCCACGTTTCACCAGT
>DWTO01000366.1:0-22196 GCA_018244755.1 Jemadia pseudognetus
TTCTGTGAACATTGTTTTATGCATCCAAGCCACAGCATAATATTCATGTATTCAAACATTATTGATGTCAATACCAAAGATCGTATTTAACAATTATTTATTATTTTTATTTTATTTTATTATTATATTATTTATTAATTACGAGCACTTTTTTCAAAGCCCAGTTTATACAATCCAACTATTCAGTTTATACAATACAACTTCCTTAGCGTCATTTGATCAGAACTTGTTTTGTTTCAGTCGTTTTTATTTAGGGATATAAGTTTAAGGCACTCGGTTCCAGACCGTGACTTTAAGGTCACCCTGACCTATAAGTTTGACCGGCGCACTTTCCATAAAGTTCCGTCCCTAAGACGTCTTGTTTGTTTTTGTGCTCGTCATAAATGAACTACTTATTTCTTTATAAATAAAGAAAATTGAAGAAAACAGTATATTCTTATCGACACCTATAGTACGAACATCTGATTGTACAATTATAGCAAATTCATATTCGCTTAAATTGGCAATGTTAGAAAGGTTTTCATAATTACCTGTTCTAACAGACGTGTGTGGGAGTTGATATGATTTGTTAGATTCTGTGCGATTTCTGCTATTTTCGTCTGACTTTTTTGTATTTTATCGTTGCTCTCCTTAATCGATGTCTGAAAAAATAACATTTACAATTAAACTTTATTTTAATAATCAATGTTATGTAACTTGGTAATTAGTATTGAAACAGACCTGCACATTTGTTTGGAGCATATGTAGTCTATGTTCTAATCTCTCCGCCGCCAATTGTGCTCTCTCCAGTTTTATCGTTAGCGTTGTTTCCACTCGGTCTGGGATCAATTAGAAATCTATTAGTGCATCCTATTCACCGTTGCCTACATCAACGTGGTCCACCACGTTTAACGTATACATTTCACTGGCCGGGTTCCGCCGCGGCCGGATCCCGCGTGCAATTGATTGGTCGCTGCCCCTGTTTGTTTAATTGCGAGTGATCTATGGTGGTGATATTGCGAAACTTGACATAACGCACGGATTCTAAAATAGGATATGACACAGTAAGATGATGATTCGACATGACTCATTGTTACATATTGAGAAATATGCCAGTTTTGTATGCAAGCACATGCGATATTTGGGTCAGGACGCGAAACTGTGATACATACGTGTCGACTCGTAAGCAGTAACATGTTGGAAACGTTTCATTCATTCATTCACTCATTCACGTCAGTATCAGTCCGTGTTCACATTGAGAAGAAACTAATGCGACTTAGTTGCGTTGCTGAGGGTACAACATGTTTGTATTTACCAAGTTTATCTTGAATGACGTCAAGGCGCCGACTGTGTTTCGCTTGCAATGCGCTTATGGTGTCCAAAACACGCAGTCTTTCGTCTATGCTCGACAATATGCTGGTTAAATCCTAAAAGGAATTGTATAATATTAATAAGGTGTTAGTACTGTTTTAGCGCTTTGAAAATATACAACACATTACAAATATTATATATTGTACACCTAAGACTGTATGACAAAAACAATACAAATTTGAAGAGGTGGAGAAACATACAAAGCGCCTTACTGCCATTATCAACCGATCTTTACCAGGCAACCTTTAAGTCGAATTCAAAAAAAGAATACAAATATACAATTCAACTTGAGCGTATTAACTTAGTTATAACAAATGAGTGTATCTGTAGTGTGAAGTGGATATACCTTGTTGTTGTGTGTGTCGTGCGCGTGCGCCCGCACCGCGCGCGGCTCGGCGGGCGAGGCGGGCGAGGCGCGCGCCAGGCACAGGCACGCGAGCGCCGCCGCGGCCGCACTTAGCATCGCCCCGTCTGCAATGCGTTCATAGTACAATTTTGGCACATTTTCCCCACATTCCCCACTACGTTTTTCACGTATTTCTGCACTCACCACAAAAATGCTCTATCTCAATCTAATTGGATGAAACGTGTGTGTATCACATACCTACATAAGTAAGTATTGAACACATGAGATACAAGTACGGTATTTAAAAAAATTGTTTTGTGAAATTAAAAATTTCTCATATCACTGTAATATAAAATATGGAGCGGAATGAAAACCCAACCTAACGATACCCGTAATTGCCTCGCTTAAAAGGATTCGACCGTTTGTATAAGATATATTAAGTGCACATCATACATTACGCGTAGTTATTTATTTCATAACGTAGTTTGGATAAGAGCGTCGATTTAATCGTTTCATGAAATTTTCTGAGACAGGAAACACGAACAGCATGCGACCACAAACTCCCAACCGTCGAACCATTACACGATACTGCCCTGGATGTGTGCCGCAAGTAATCAGTACACCGTATTAACTTTTTATTGCAATCTGTGGTCGAAATCAAACGAAGTATCGACCGACACTTTTAAATTCAAATAAAATTATCGCACTTTTATTCATTGTACAAGTGTGTACGCGTCATTAATTATTGTTGGGCCAACAAAAAAAGATTGTTAACAAAACTTTTTCGCCATAAAAGCACTCGTGAAGTGCTGGATAATAACGGGACTTGACATTGTCGTGATTAAGTCGAGGATAATGATTGATGAATATGAATAAAAAACAAAGGGATTTAATTAAGGCAACATTATGGGTCGTAATAAGTAACCATTTATATTTTATGATTAATAAATCCGGCAGTGGCCACTGTCGTCTTTGTGCGGGAATTCATACTGAGTCATTCACTTTTACAATTTTTCGCGTTACAGCTTAAATAATGATTGTTCGCGGTGGTTTACTTTCCTTTGTTTGTTTGTAATGTTCCTTTACACTAAACAAACCCGGTGGGACGTCTCCTCGGGCCGGGGTCATTGATATCGGCGAAGCGGTTTTAGTGGCACGTGAGCGCTTTTGCCGAAGTAAACTCCTCTAGGAAGCTCCACATCTAATTCGTTCGCTTTATATAGCTCCATTGAAATCGTCTAAACGGGTCAATCTAGCACGCGACGTTGCATCGCATTAAAAGCATCTCCACATTTTATTGCTTACTACTGACTATCAAGCGTTTTAAAAGGCAAACATTTAAGAAATTCGATTTATGTTCAGTAAGTGCCTTTAATCTCAAGATCAATTGAAATCTCCGGAAGAAAGCCTCTCCCCGTCACTCGGCCGCGACTAGCCGCTGCACGTCGTGTCGCCACTCGCGGCGCGTGTTCTCGTGCATTGTTTATTCCACATATCAACGACAGGTGTGCGCCGCCTCGTCCTGCTTATGTGCATCTATTTATTTGCATTCCGGTGCAGTTCGTGGACCCCGTTGGTAGTCGGATTATCATTGTCGAACTGCGCCCACGCGCGCCCGAGGTCAGCCTTTCATCAGCCCTCTCGTCTGCTTCGTACGTTGCGTAACCCTGCTGCGTCTTGCTATTATAACGTCAGTCATGCTCCTCGATTGTATCTTGTTATGTTTGTGGTGCGGTCCGTGTGCCACATCATACTATGTGCGTATAAAAAAGCGGTGTATCTATTTGTACTAGCAGTTAACTCTGTCTGTTTAATAGCAACAGCAAGTATATATTTACTACGTAATTATGTTCAATGAATCATGTGTTGGTCGTGTTGGCGACGTGTCGGCACGTTGTCGCTCTCATTTTGTTAAGCGGCACGATTCGTTACGGTTCGGTTCGGTGTGATGTGTGTCGCTTCTGATATTTAGTGTTTAGTCGAACCCCGGGCCGTTATAATTGTACACGGCGCGAGATTCGTGGCCCCGTCAATGAACATCGATACAATGATCGCGTTTAATATGAACAAATGACTCGGGTCGCCCCTGTGTGCTTAAAAAACGATAAAGAAAGCAATCTATCTTCGGGCTGAGATTCGATGCCGTTGTGTATGTAGGATGTCATTATCAATGTGCGCTTGTGCGCAATTATTGGATATTTATTCCTGAAATACGCCCGGGGCGATCGTATATAAACTACCTATTGCATAGTAATTTTTAGAATTTGAATTACTCCATCCTTGCTTGGTATCGTAATATACATGTATAATGTCCGCGGTACAAATATAGATATTGCTTTCCATAATATTTTATACGCGTATTCATGGATACAATATAATTTATTTTTTAATTACTTACCACACATGTACTCGACGAATGTCTAAACGATTTGTCAACATGAACAGTTATCATTTAATTTAACGCTAATTACTTAGATTCTGAAAGTTTTATATAATACCCTGAAGTGTTACGCAACATCTGTAGCGCGGGACGACGAGATGAGTGACTGGGCGCCGTGCTCCGTGGCGGCTGGCGTCGGTCTCCTCCTAGTCAAAGTTCAGTGGGCCTGGAGGCGAGCCAACGCGGCTAGCGCACTTCCATGTGCTGGAGGGGTTGTTTTGTTTTCGCTCTGCCACCCGCTTTCAATATAGCAGCATCATTAACTTCCGTACCATGCACTCGTTATGTGCTATGTCGGTATGTATTCGTAATGATTAAAATACATTTGTCATAATTAATAATTATAATATAAATAAATGTCATTATTTAATAGATGTAGATAGTTCGGTACGTCTTGGCGTATAGCAATTGCATGTATTCCTCTTAATGGATTAAAAGAAGTTTGGTTTAATTTTTTTTATATATTTTGATACGAATAATAATAATTAGATATTGAAATAAATACAAGAAAGGTGTTGTAAATAGCAATAGGTGTTTGTAATAATTTAACATTCGCATATGTACATACAGCATACAATCTTAAGTTTTTTTATTTAAACGTAAACGTAACATAACGTAACATCAAGCCTGTTATCCCCGAAGAGGTAGGCAGAGGAGTGCAGAACACTCCCACAATTCACCAGTTAAGTTTACGTTTTTATTTAAAACTATTCTGTGTAATGCTTTCATTTTTTTGCTTTGAGTTTTAAAATTGGAATTCATGAAGCATTAAGCTATAAATAAGTGCTAACCCCAAAGAGTTATTATTGAAGAAAACACAACAAAATGGGAATATCCAGTGTTTCTAAATAGAGCTGTGTTTGTTTCTACGAAAGAAAACACAACAAAATGGGAATATCCAGTGTTTCTAAATAGAGCTGTGTTTGTTTCTACGAAAGTCATTGGCCTTGCCGTGCTTCCCTTGTCCTATTGTGCGGACGAGCTTCCTGGTGAGATCACGTTTATATCCACGTTGCCTTTTTGCTCTCGCATTATCATCTATTTTCGAGTTCTCACATTCTAAGCCGATCCATCTCGTAAGCCTGCCTGAACGCTCGGATACAACGCTGGAAATTAATCTGATTTTTTTGCTGCCGAGTCATGCGGCTTCCGTTGTTGTTATATTGAAACGTACGAACGGAAGATGTCCGTATGCTTTTTGTTTTTTTTTTAATTATTATTTCTTAGCGAAGATCAACATCGTCATGCGTATGCAGCAGTTACGACCACCCGTGACCGCTGGACGAATCTATTATAATGTTGCCAACATATATGTTAATTTTTTTGTGTAGCTTATTGTTTTATTTTTATTTTTTTATAACAATAATGACTAGTGCTTCGTATTATATTTGGTATATAACCATTCCGATTTATTATTATTGCATAAATTAAAGAACACCGTTGTAATATTACAATTATAAAATCACATTGTAATATTACGTTCATTATAAAATAATGGTCATATAAGTTTTGTTCTGAACATCTCAGAATAACACCGTAGACACTCATAATCCGCGCCGGCCGCCCGACCCAACGGGTGTGTCCAGATTATGGAGGTCGTAGATTTTAATAAAGATAAATGGCCGATTAGATCACATCGTCGCTTGTAAAGTCCTTTTAGTTTGGCTCTAACATCATAATGTCGCTTTTTATGTGGCCACACATCAAACATCATAGACAAGAAATGTGGGCCACTTGCAACGGTTGTATCAATTTAAAAAAAAACAGCACACGAGTAATCCGTAGTTGCCAGTAACAAATCGAATTTCCCTGATATTAGAGATATCGAGTGTTTTAAATATCTTATGTTTATTGGCGAAACTGTTAGGTGGGTAACATGTTGGCAGCAATAATTAATATGACAATGGATGGTCGTTTTTCGTGGAATTCGCGTTTGGTGTTTCCGTTTTGGTTGTAATGGCTTCGTTGGGAGCGGCGCCGTGTCACGGCGAGGCCTACCTGCAGACACTGCACGGACTTCGCGGAATGTCGTCGGGTTGCTGATTGTAAATTTGCGCTATGTTGTAATTTTGTGACTCACCCGAGATAAATACCAATATTAAACATCGCTAGATACTATATAGGTGCGCGTGTTGCATACGTCTCCCGGTCTTGCGCCTGTTATAAACCGTACAAGTTTTCTGACACGTGGTTATTTAAAGAGCGTATCCCTAATTAATTCCTCCTTCACCGTATCGAAAAGCCCTTTTGGGTACATCGTGTCATCGAGTCCAGCCCACTTCAAAGGGATGGTTACAGTGACATGCGTGCACCCCGCCCACTACAATCTTGATTGTTCACTAAATGAATTATGTTCTTTTAATTACATAAATATATAAACATGTCTACTAGTCGAGTGAAATATTTTTTAGTATAAATTTTGTAATAATAATCGTAACATCACGCTCGTATTTATCCGAAGCGTTAGGCAGAGGTGTGTAGTACTACTAGGTTTTTCAGTTTTGATTTACGTCCTGTAGAGTAGCGGGTGTATATATTGCCATATACCCGTTACAAATGTAGACGACGAGTTATTACTAGGAATTTCAAGTTAACTCAATATAGCGCATTATCCACGAACGGAACCCAAGTTAGCTCGCTCAGCAATCGCACTTGCAACTACCACATCAACGAAACAGTTAATAAAAATCTAAAGTCATAGTATTCTTATGGCAATAGGCTCACCACCCATTCCACAATGGGTCGTAAACGTAACTGGTGGAACGTGGGAGTGTACTACACTCCTCTGCCTGTCTTTTCGGTGATTACAAGCGTGTTGTTACGTTTAACAATAATATTTATTTGCATAAAACACGGTTTATACAGAACGGTAAAATGTCGTAGATTTACGTACGAACGCGTCTGATCGAGCTAGGCGGTGGGCAAATTTGTCGACCGAAATTAATAATCGTCTAGATGTGTATGTAGCTATATCGTGCACATTCAGTGAACGTTTAAACGTATCTAGCGACGCTCCTAGATCCCGCTATCGGTCTGCTGGGTCGTGTCACTGTTCGTTCTATTTTCCTTCGCGTCCGATAGTTGAATCACCTTTGCGTGAGTAGGTGTGCACTCTATCTCGGCTCGGATGTACATTTCTCTCGCGCCACTCTATTGCAACGTTTAATTTGTTATTGTCTCCGTAAACGATTAATGTGTGGGCATATCGAAAATTTACCACGTGCAAAGAGGATGATGATGGTAAAAGAAGTAGGCACGCCTATGTGGCACTTGGTGCTGTCTGTTTGCCCTGTAAGGACACCTGGCGTAATTATATAATGTAACACCACGTCTGTAATTCCTGGAGAGGTAGACGCAGAGGAGTGTAGTACACTCCTATTTTACACCAGTTACGTTTTCTTCCCACTATGGAATAGGTGGTGAGTTGCCATACATCTAGAAATCTAAATTATAAAAATCTACAAGTAAAAAATCTAAATTACAAAAATTCAGTAGTGGCTGACGTGATACGTGAATATTGAACCGAGGGCGTCCAGATCGGCAGTCGCGCTTGCAACCAACACGACCAACGAGGCATAATTATGAAAATAATAAGCCTTTTTGAAGGAAAACATGTTTGACAAAAAAAATAAACATAACCTAACAAACCTGAATGCGATACTCGTCCGGCCGGTGCCGCCCCTGCTGTCGGCTATTAATATTGGCCATTTCGGTTTTGCATTCTAAATAAATTATCCGTCGTCATTACTAGGCTAACGATGAGTTTAAATATTTCGTAGATGCTATTTTCGATTTAGTGCTTCCAATTGGTCGGCGATCACAGCGCTCGGTGCGGGCGACTGCGCGTAGTGTTGGAAAGTGGGTTATGCTGGCAGACGGCGCGGCGGCGGCGCGGGCCGCCCGCCTGCCCGCTGACCGTTGGCTAGCTCTTAACTAAAGGCTAGCAGTCGTGCTAGCGTGCTGTTATACGACGTGAATATATCGAATTAAAGCATTCTATTTTGTACGTATTGAATGTAATATGCTAGGTGCCCGTGGACGTTTTGTTAAGTGACAAAAAGTACTAGACATTTCGACATTTTCTAATGTAAAATTTTCTTCTTTTTGCTTTGAAAAATTCATTGACTTTTTTTAGTAGTTTAGATTAGTTTGTACGTAGTTTGACATATTAAAACATGTCGTTGTAATAAAGTCGAATTGATAGAAGAGTTTGTAAATGGTTAGTTTCAATTGTTAGCAGTGTTGATATCACTGACGTACCCACTGTTAAAGGAACAAGCGTGATTTAAACAAAGTTTTACTTGTGATTATGCACTTTACGTTCGCTTAGATCGCGTGACGGCAACCGTTCAGCCATTACGCTACACACGCCCGTGAACAGCCGCACCGTACTCCACTTAGCTCTCCACTTTACCGACTATGTCCTGTGCCACGGAGAAAAGTGGTTCCGCTGGAACTTTTAATGGCGCCCAAACACACGTCGCTAGATACTCGTGCGTGTTCCCGTCGTGGCGTGATCCGCCGCCGGCTAAATCGATACTTAACAATCACTCGCACTGTTAAACTAATAGGCTGTTTAAATATGATTGTTTCATTGATAAATGATGAATTGTCATTTAATAACCGCGCGCTAGCTTTCCGCGTCGTATCGAGACCGAGCATTCGAGATACTTGAAAAATATTACTATCGAATGAATCTCGGTTGTGATCTCGTTAATAACTGGTTCGGATGTATTTACTCGTATAGTATCCAATGAGGTGTTATGTCAAACGTTGTAATAAAAAACATGTCTTATCACAGTATCATACATGAAAACGCCGCATAGTATTCCAACGCTAGCATCTTGTGTTGTGCAACGACGGGGCTGCATAGATATGCTTGTAGTGGATCTAATCTGGGGCCAAGTGTTTCTACTTCCCGGCCGGCCAGCGACCGCCGCGCCGGCCGCCGATCTCCTCCGCTCGGCTTATCAAACGTAACAGCTTTAGACAAATACTACTGCTTAATTTAATTTACCAGAGCGTCGTCTTTTATTTATTATACAGTTTGAACAGAACTTGTAAGAATGCAGTCAAACAAACAACAAAATTAATAGTATCGTTCATACGAGAATGTTCTTTAGTGTATCAGTTGTTTCCTCGTAATATTGGCGAATAGATCCGAGCATGATGTCACTGTTTGTTTTGTGACCGATGTAAAAATCATAGACATGTACACAGGCGGCTGATTCATAGACGCAGTGTAGGTATGTTAGAGGCAGAGTTGCGTGCGAGCTGTCAAGGGGGTCAAGACTCGTCAGGTTCATTGTCTGAGCATGTTAACGTCGGCTCGGTAACACAGCCTTAAAACAATATGCCATAAAAGATAAATACAAAAAAGTGCCCTAAAATTTAAGTGGAATTCAACCGTCAGGATATAATAAGCATCGCGTTTGGAATGCATTGGATTTTTCATTCGTTCTCATTTCGTGAGTGATGCATTCCTTTGGGAATTAGGACTAAAAGCTTTATTATTGTACGTAAATATGAATGTAGGTATGTGATGCGTCGTTATGCAAGCTTGGCTTCGTCGGTGGTTTTAAGTTTACGGGCGTTGTTTTTTTTTCGAATTGTACCAACCCAACAAAATTAGTTTAGTTGTCTATAAAAGTTGTATTGAAGCGAGCGGCCGCCGCGGGCACCACGTAGCGAGCGCGGGCTTACAGGACCGAGTAATTTTACGTCTTAGAGCGCTAGCAAACCGGCTCTGCAGTGACATTATCTTAATTACCATATTAGCATGATTGTGATTCTGTTTGAATTAACATACGGGACAAGATATGGAGCCTTCTCACAACCAGCCGTCTTTTAGACGCATTTTATTAAACGTAATTTCATCTTTTTCCTTGTAAAAACTCGCTATATTCAATACGGACGATGTGAAAATATGTCAATATTACTTGTGCATTTGTATTCTGTTATGTTCGGTGTTGTTA
Organism: Jemadia pseudognetus; assembly: GCA_018244755.1. NCBI lineage: Eukaryota > Metazoa > Arthropoda > Insecta > Lepidoptera > Hesperiidae > Jemadia > Jemadia pseudognetus. The sequence continues at coordinate 10,112 of DWTO01000366.1, forward strand.
TTTCCACTCACGTGTATTGTCACTCGCCAAAACGTTAACTTTGTACGGACAGACGACCGCGCTGTTAACTTTTAACGTCTTGTTAATGAAAGGTTACATATTTACGACGGCATTCTGAAATTAATGAGTTATAAATCATTTTCGTGTACACCTTTCACTGTTGAACACGGCGGCGCGTTTAATGATCATCCTTTTTCATTAAAAATTGCCAGGATTACTTAAATCAACGACTAACATTTTTAATGAATGTATATTGTAGAAGCCCTGATCGGCTTGATTGATTGCGGCATCGTTAAGCACTTGTTACGCTCGAATTAAGCAAAACTTGTTAGTGAATAAACAATTTTTATTTACCTATAAGAATTAAGGCTTAGTTTTAAAGAAATTTATTCTCAAAAATACAAAATTTCACGTCGCACTAATAATAACGTATATGTAAGTATAAATGTGGATATATTACATGTAATGTCGTTTGTCAGTAGTGACTTCACCATAACACAGGCTCTGGCTGCCTTGGGACCAGATCGCCGTGTCTGGAAATGTCCCAAGATACTGCTACTATTATTAATTGCATGTTACCTGAAAACATACATATTCCAGGAAGGTAAAAGCGAACAACAATACAATTCGTAGATAGCATCGATGTTCTTGTTTCAAAGGCAAAGGTTTACGAAATGTAAGCAAATGCTAACACTTTCTCCGGTGCGGTGCACGGCGCGCGCGGTGCAACGGGGTTAGCAATACAGAAGTACAATACTGAAGGAACGTAGGAAGCGGAAGTGCTTACTTTGCAGTAACAAGAGAATATTAAGATGCGGCATAATATGACGGTGAATGTTCCGTGAATCACGTCATGTTTCGACGAATTCGTAGAAATCCTAAACGAAGGTCAGGTCAAATGTTTCTTCAGTAAACGAGTACGTATGACCAGTTTCATGAATGTATTAGAGGCGAGAGATGTCTACCGGAATCGTGGCAGGTGGAAATCCTTGCTCTCTGAACGCATGTTTCTTGTTTAGTGTATGAATTTTACATTTTGTAATGTTTTCGTTCGAGCCATTGTATTTAAACATCGTCTTTAGTGAATTCTCACATATCAACGTCAAAATAATGGCACGATGATTTTGAGAAACGACTTATAGGTATAAAAAGTTATACGTAGCGACAGTAACTTCTTTTTATTTTACAATAGTGCTCTCTGCCTATCCCACGTGAGATATGTCGTGACGATGTAACTGTGTATAACTTGTACATCATCGTCATCAACCTGTCCCTGTACACTGCACCGCATAGCGCTCGCCAGTAGCACGACACTGAGCTCTATCTTCAGCTCTTCGTATCCGAGTACAATTATAAAAATATGTAACAATGTTTATCCAAACTAAACTACATAGTATACGTCTAATACAAATACACGAGTTGAAGTGGTCTCGTGATATATCCACGCTGTCGAGATATTTTTATTACGGCTGAGTGTTATTTGTTCTTGTGCCCGAGGACCACTATCTGTCTCGATTCCCGGGTGGACGCAGATGTGTCGGCTGTTTGTTTGCGCGGTGTAAATACAACGCACTTGTGCTACCGCCACCGCAGCGGACTTCTTGGCGGTTGGCTGTTTGCTCACTACGGCACGCATAACTCGAGCTGTGTTAACAGAGTCCTCGTGCCCGCACCTGACACCTACCGCTACCCCGCCCGTGTTGCCGTAGGTTCAACCATGGACATTTTTTTATATCGAGCTGGCTCACCGTTGAAAGCGAAACGGTTGTAATTCGTATAATTTTAAAATTGAACGTTATTGACTTCGTTATTGTAAACAGTGCGCTTATTTATATCTCTACATTACGCTACTGTTTTACTATAGACTGTTGTGTCTAGCGTTGACAGTGTAAGTGTAATTGTTTTATTTGATTTAACGCATTTGTAATACGTTTTATAATGTAAATTTTAGCCCTTGCATTCTTTCAATACTATCTGACTATGCCGAATTTCACACTCTTTCGTACATGTAATATTTTTATCTTTAAAACTGAACGTAATTTAACGTATTACGTCTATAATCCCCGAAGAAGAACGTAGAGTAGAGTAGGAGACTCCCACGTTTACCAGGTTCGTTCACGTCTCACTATGGAATAGGTGGTGAGTCTATTGCGGTATACCGGGCACATATCCAGACTCCGAGCTACTAATAGAAAATCGAAATTAAAAATCCAATACTGTCCGACCCGGGATTTGAACCCAGGATCTCCCGATCGGCGGCCGCCCTTCCAACGCACATGACCAACGAGACAGTCAAAGGATTTTTAAAAAGGATTAGAAAAAAATTTCTTCCGCTACCATTAATATTGGTTTGGTGTTGTATATTTTCTGATTGGCATTTCAAGTTTTTTTTTACCTTTTGATATTTATATGTTTACCATTTACATCCATAATAGCTTTGAACTTTAAAGCACTCGGAACGACGCTTCGTTATTAATTTTGCGTAATCAGTGGCTATATATCTTATCATCAGTGCCACTGGAACACTTCAGCGAGCGATTTGAATTGATTTTCGAACTATATTTATGACTTTGTAAAGACGTGGGTATATTAAAAGTGAGATGAGAGCTACAGTTCGCTCCGTGGTAACGTTCGCAATCATTGAAGCACCTTGCCCAATCGGTGCTCAAGGCGAGCCCTCTGCTACGACGTCGCTTCATTCGCCTACGTACATAACTAAGCTTATTGTTCACTCTACTGTTTATTGTTCGCAATATTCCATCTTCGCTAACGACGGGAACGTACGCTATTTATTCCCATGTGTACACTTGGATTAGTTTCATTCAATGTTACACTCGAGCGGCTTTCAATGCGCGGAACCTCGTAAGGAGAGTGTACACAAACGACTGGATTAAAACGATCCATGTTCACGAGCGCGCCTCCGCCGCTGGCTTTTGCTGTATTTGCGATTAAGATTATTTCGCTAGTCGCACGAGAATGACCGAAGCATATACACGGCAAAATTACACGTCGTTTTGTTCGCTTCGCGGAATTATTCATCTCGATTCTGTAACCACCGTTATCATTGTAAAACTTAGCACGTTTGACTTACGTACGCCGTGTGAGAAATTGTTGACGAAACTTGACGTAAACTCAATACGTACGCGGCTAATCAATGGAACGTTGACGCTTAATAGGTATGTGAGCTTTATGTGCCTGAAGGCTTTTTCTATGTGCGTTTCCTTGACCGATATGAAATCATCAGCGGAGCGTTTAACGTGTGTTTACACTACTGTATTGCCCTTCACTCGATCACTTCTCACGCGTCATTAAGCAATGATAGGGCCGCGTAATCGAGTAGCTTTCAGTGGCCGGAGGCAATGGACGATAACTAATTAAAATCGACGTTTAGGCGGTTTGCACGAGGGCAATTTGGTTTGATTATCGATAAAACTTTAATCGAATAATCTGGATGTATACAATGGATCCCGTTTGTATAATTCGCTCGCGTAATATATGGAAATGCTTTGAACAAATCTAAATAGTTCTGTGAACAGAACAGTGGGAGTAAACGTTTATGTGCATAAAGTTTGACTCTCGTAATACTCGATAGTGTTCAAATGCAATGCCACAGCGCGCCGCCAACGTGGCTGGACCTAGCGAATATTTGTGTTGTGATCAAACTGTCTTATGTAATAAATACTTCATAATTTATTTAACTTTATAAATTAGTAGATACTTTCAGAATATTAATATATTTTGATATTAATTATTATTTTATTTATGTATTTGTCATCGTCAATCCATAGTGTAGAAGCATGGTACAGTACGCCCCACGCTTCCCACAGTCTCAGCTGAGATCCGTGCCCAGCTGTGGACGGATGAAAAATTGCAAACGTATCGTTTTTATAATCCATCCATGGCATGCACCCACGAGAAATTGAAAATCAAGACTTTACTAGTTCATAAAACTAGAGTAGACATGGGAAATTGATATACGTATAATATATAAGTAATTGTTTATACATTGGTAGATACGGACAACATATCACCGATACGACCTTCGGAATTGAAAGTATAAAAAAAACTTAGCACATATATTAAGGAGAGCAGTTTATAAGAGAAAAAAAACACTAGCGTAATGAACGACGCGAAGGGATCACGAAGATAATCGCGAACGGTCTCCGCCGCGGTGTAGTTGTGATTTATAACAATGAAGCGTCGGCCGGCGACGCGGTTCGCGCTCAATTAATTAATCAAAATCACCATAGTCTTCACGAAATCAACTTACAGTTTCAGAACATCACGATGTAGAGGATAATCGGTTGATCTAATCTAATAAATCTCGTCTATTCAATTGGGTTTTGATATGTTCGAAACGTTTGGACCGTTTAAAATGTCATGAATATGCTGCATTGATTATTGTAAAGACTTTTTAAAATATTATACCAAGGATTATATACCAAAATCATGATTAGTCTGTCTTACATTCACGATCTCTCTTAGTCCACTGATGGACATGGGCCTTCCCTAATTAACGCCGTTACCTTGAAAGAGAAAATGCTAATTCCGTTCGAATTGAGATTAATAGTAGGTATGTTCTAATGGTTGTGTTCATTTGAACTTTGATTAACGAAATATAGTTTCGTAAATTATTCTTCACAAATAAATTAGCAGTTTATTACGAGGTTTACTAGATCTGATTACGCTGAAGGTTAACGATACATGTCATTATTTTCTTTTTCTTAATAATAACACTTAATAGGGTACACGTTTAATGAAAAATAATACCACCTAGCCGACATTAAAATAATATGGGATAATTGAGATATTTTGTTGTGGAGCCGTTTGTTGCGCTTACCTTCACCTACCTTGTAATTGTTTTATTATTACCAATGGAATATTTGTATCTATTCATCCTTATTATAACACAATACCGGTATAAAAATAACCGTTCGGTCACCGTAACGCGACCGCTAGTGTCGCTGTAGTGTACTAGCATTAAAGTAAAGAGGCTCGACAAGACGAGCGTTCCCCTTTTTCATGTAATGTCTTCATTACAAACCGCATGCCTCATTTCATTGCATAATGGCAACTCTTAACTGTATTACAGTTATAATTTGATATTCATCGAAACCAGTATAAAAATGCTGGGCTCTCATTATTTTAAAACACTTGTAAATCAATCTTATTATTATTTGCATATTGTCACGCGATTTGCCATAATATATATATCTGTACCTATGTTATCGAAAAGTTTGTACAAACGAAAAAAACTATTTTTTTTTGCTCAGCCGGTCGGATTATGTCGTTAATAGTTTTATTAAATCGGTCATTATTAAAACATTTTATGTGTCTAAGAGATCGTAAACTGTAATATTATACGAATACAGTAATTATAATTTCCTAGACAACAATTTTATGATTAAAACGTTGCCAATAAATTATGCATGTCTGTATTGTGTAGAGGAAATGAGAGTTGTCAGTGAGGAATTTACGACAGTCTCCGCTGATGTGGTTATCGTATTTCTAAGAATAAATGTGCAACATGTAACTGATTTGCATTCGCCTTAAAAATTCACCTCGGGTATAAAGACGGGTAGATATTACGAAGCTCTGTGGTTTTTCAATGCTCACGATAAAGTCGAAATAGTTTCAAGCGCTGTTCAATTATATTTTTTATTATGTACACCGCAAATAACGTACTCGCATGGACGTCGTCGGAAGCAGGTGAACGAGCAAACAGATTAATAAAACACGGTCAAGTGCGACTCGCTCGTGATATAATATTATGTAGCATTAAACATGTTATTTATAGCTTTAAATATCGTTGGTCATATTTTTTTATTAAGTGTAAATTTGTATGATCGATTACTGAACGCGGCTTGCTTTTTAATTAAAAAAAAATAAAGTTGCTCCGTCTCACCATAGCATTAAAAAGCGGAAAGTCATTTATTAAGTTCTTGATGCTTTCTGCTGATAATAATTACTTACCGGTTGAAACGCTACTTCATATGTTGTTAAGAAAACGTACTTGTGAAATGTGTTCGCCTTGATATATTTAACGTTTTCGGTTCTTGTCACTATGCGGCACTGATAGTATTGCGGGCATGCTATGCTAATTACCTAACGAGAGTAAGTAAAATATTTGCACGGCGATGATTGCGCGCGCAATCAAAACATGCAACACCGTGATAAGGAGATAAGTTTAAGCGATACCGACCTAGGGTTGATCCTGAGGCGCGTAGAGGTTGGTTCCCCGTGAGATGCTATTAGACCACTGTCACTAAACACTCACTCATGTCACAATTAAATTCTGTTACTCGTTTATGACATAAACGCGCACGAACTGCGTAAATTCGGGCTCGCGAGCGACGTATCCGCGCGATAGGTGCGCCCGCCGCAGCATCCACAGCGGCTGTGGCGGCCGGCGCGCGCGCGGCCACGCCCCGTGCGTACGCGCACCTCCCCGCCTGCCTCCGCGCTGAAGCCTTCCTCGATCACCTTTTCAGAAGTTTTCCACGCGCAGTTTATGAGCTTTCTGCTCACAGACCTTTGTATCTAGATTTCTGTATCGACGATGTTTACCTTTAAAACATAATTATGTATAATGTTATGAGATGTGTTGTATTTGTTTAAAAGCCTCAATATGGTTAACATTCAAGTTTGTTGAAGTATTACTTACTCCAGTTCACTGGTGCTTACGTAAAGATAACACAAAATATTTAAGAAAAATCGATCGCGTTATGTCATCGAGATTTAGAGGGGCTCGTAAACTGGGAGCTCGATACGCTGAATTTCGGATGTGAAGCGCGTGAGAAAGTTCGCCGTTCAAAGCTCATAAATCGTGTAACGGACTGTAATAAATGAATCCCTTGATTAGATGCTAATTGAGAGAAGAAGAAATCTTTATGCCCGAACTGTCTCCACGGTGGGACTGTCCGTATCTCGCCACATGCGCCGCCGCCAGTGACGTTCTGACGCTCGTCTCTCGCTTGCGTCACGTCGTTAATAATAATAAGTATTCAAATTGCTATCGATCATCTCAATCAATATTAGTGTTCTGTTGCTACTTTCAGTTACATAAATTGACTTTCTCCTATCGATGGCACGTCGCTGTTGCCAACGCTGATGCTCGAGCGGTTGCTATGGACGAGTCAATTTCTAAGTATACCTACACATATGCGGTTTACCTTATTCATAAATTGCGTGCTAAGCAATCCGCGACGACGCCCTACCGCTGATGAGGTACCCAGTTTCTATAATAAATCAAATTGTGACACATAAAATTTAGAAAAGCTCCTCATCACGTCTGCGGTAGGTTCGTGGCATGTCGCGGGAAAGTTTTATTTATTTGGAAAGCAATTACGAGCAATGGCATGTTTAATGGCTCTTTTAATTGACTATACGTATGCATATGTATAATTCGTTCATTGTTACCTTTGTACTAGTTCTGCGGTGATAGGTCTGCAATCGTGTGTCGAGTTATGAGTTAATACGGTAGTATGTGGCGTGAATTTTTGATCGGATGGTATGTACTTATTTCAATCAGCACCTCCGTACTTTGGGAGGTACGTTTGCAAACATACCCAATTATTCTCCACAACAAGATCTTGTTGACTTGAGGTTTTTTAATGATGGTTAAAAATTTACCTATTTACTGAGACGTGTTGTAGTTTTCAATGATGTACCCAGTGGATCTTATCTACTGGACCACGCATTTCCCGTGGGCAGCGGAATAGATAACTTCTCCGGGAATAACTTAGCACAACAGTGGAACAATCATGGGTATTTACCGCATCCCTAACCGACATCGTGTTCAGCTAACAACATGCGAGTGTGCGTAATTGCATGAAGTGAGATGTTCATTTGCGGGGCTCTATATTGTTCATAATTGAAACAAAAGGTAGAGTTCAGCGTTCATTGATGTTAACGTGGTGCTAATGTTTTACAGCCTCGCTCGGAGCAACAGCGCGCGGGTCGGTTACGGTCACGTCTACGGCGTCTATTGTCATTGCTAATTACACGGGTCGCCTGATTCCTATTTTAGTCGTAATTGCATTTATGTAATTATCCTATTTAGTTACAACCTTTTTTTGCGTAATATGACCTGACATTGAACTTCTAGTTCATGAGAGCTAAGAGTAAGGAACTATTTTTTTAAATAAAATATCTAATTTAATGTCTATATTAGTATAGTGTATTTTAAATTTTTTATGTAATAAATGTCTGAAGTGCAACGTTTATTATTGATAGCTGGAGATTATAAATTTTTGCGCTATTAAAATATCCTATACTATACGTTAACGTCAAAGAGAAGTTAGCATAGTGAATTTCATCAAAATCGGTCCATCCGTTTTTGCGTGATGAGCGGATAAATAAAATGGACCGGAATACCAAGAACTCTTCTTTTAAACTGCGGTATCATGACAGTAACACGTAGCAACTACCTCAAAAAGAATATTCCATGTATAGATTGTTGTATTTTTGTGTTAATGCATGTGTAGATTTTATCTTTTGATTAATTTATCCAACAATAATGAACACTATTGAACTATTGACATTATGATGACGGGCGATTTTTTTTTAATTTGCAAGTAACGGGCCCTTTCAATTTGTTTCTTTGTTGAGATACGGAATTATGATGGTCGAAGCCCCGATATAAGTGCTCGATCATTTTAATATAGTTATGTACTAGTGTGACTGCATCGCTCGTGAATGCGGAAGAGTTGGGCTACTTTAATCAAATAAAACGCGTTGACTGGTGGCGAGGCAGTTGTCGCGCGGTTCTGGTCTTATCGCAATTAGCCAATTACAATTTTCGATTACCACGAAGCGTGTCCGCTGCCGGCAGCCGCGCGGCATACAGGTTTTGTGGGTTTTGCGCGGCGACGCACCCGCAGGGAATATATGGGTGGTCGCTTGCTTTTTACGTTCAGGTTTTCATTCGCATCTGGCTTTGCATATCTTTCATGTTCGACAAAATAGGAATGATATTTCAATGTTAATTGTCCTATTTTTGTATGATATTTACTGAAATTTGGATCATTGCTTAAATAGCTTGAGTTACTTTTATTTTGTTAATGGTTTACCCTTTGTTGTGCCTTCAAACGAAACGTTACGTGCTGGCTACAAGTGTCTCGGTTAGTCGTACTAATGTTGCAGCGGCACAATTTTTCCTTTTTATTTCGAATATTTACTTCGACTTCAGCAGTTCCGCGGCGATAGAACGCTTCCTTTTTATACGAAGTTCTTTTCTTACAATAATAGTTACTGTAAAAGAACGTCTGCAGCATAAAGTCATAGATTTTAAGTACCGAGCATTGTACAACTATGTCACACTAATCCCTTAACATATCGGCCTGCCGCAGCTTAACTGAATGAAGTTCGTCTGGTTATTGCCATTGGCCACAAAACAATAAATTAATTTATGCTAAACACATCTAGTTGACTGCCGGGTACCGACTCGCCTCCAGCCTATTAGCGGACTGTATCGCGGTTACCCACGGCCGCATGAGCGTTCTCCAAGATTTATAAGTCACGTTCTAGAAAGTTCGTGCTATAAACTCTATTATCGTGGAGATTGATATTTTGCATTCCGAATACCTGAATTTGTAACCTTGATCTCAATCTCCTAGCGGAACCATGTTTACACTTAAAACCTTTAGTCCTAAAGCAATTCGCAAATATTTTCACGATTGTCCTAAATTATATTATATCGCGGGGTTCGATGTGTAATAAATATTTATATGTGTCTTTATACTTATAAGTCTCGTAATATATTCCTAAAGAGAAATCGCCGAAATGTATACCCTACTTTAAGTTTCACACAAAATAAATTTATGGATTATGTATGCCAATGAAACGGGACACTTTCAATTAGATAGATATATTACTGACAATCAGATTCTCTATCCAAAATGTTGCTTTGTTGAAAAGGAAAGTGAATACGTGAAATAATAAATCGATATCAGAGAGCTCAATCACCATCAAGCTATGAAAGTACGATCACGATGCGTCACACTAAGACGAATGACAGGTTCCGGGGACTTGTATCGTGAATTTAAAGACGTGTTCAGTTGTCAGTTCCGTTTATTGTTGTCCTGTACACGAAGGTCGTAAGGCAACCGCAAGAGAGAGAGCTCTACCCAGCTTGATCCGACTTACTTTCCGTTAACCGTAATCCTGACCTCATCCTGATATTATCATCATCAAGCCCTGAAGGGTTAAGCCCATTATCGACTTGCAAACGAGCAACAAGAACCTCCCGAGAAACACCTTCGAAACTTCGCAATTGCTTTCCTAATTTTATATCTTTAACTGTTTCTATTATTCATTTTGTAATTATATTCAAGTCAAACATTTCTTAGTCTTAAACGTATATCTACAAATTGAAAGTGCTTCTCGTTAGTGAACCATTTATATCAATAGTCGGCCGGTGGGCTATAGATGATATCTCAGCCGCATTACCGAGATTTTGCAGAATTGCGTTCACATTCAACTTGCGTTCAGTTATTCTGATCGCCAACACGTTACGTCATTAAATGGGACAATTTTAATGGCGATTGTTAGCGGCCCGTATCATATTACAATTTTTCCAAGTCGTTCATAATTCATAATGGTTTTCGTGTTGATCTTTATCGTCATAAAAATGATATATATAGTTTTTTTCAATAACGATGACAGCAGATTTATTTTAATGACGCTGAAATTCATTTAATAACCTACCGCCCATTGGTGGAAAGGCATTACGTGAAAGAGGTCGAAAAAAAATGAGGCACCTTGTATTTAATAAATTGACGCGAATGCCCTTATATTCGAATTATGTTCCACGCTTTTGGTATCAAAACAGAGCAGCAATATTAAGAATTCTAATTGTGCATTGCGAAATGCATTTTCCATTTACGATCCGCTGTAACATGATCGGTAATGGGTTTTTTAATTTACTTAACCTATATATTTCATTATACCCCGCTTCTGTCGATGTGCCGTCGGGATTTTATAGGTCTCATAAAAATGGATGTTTCCCGTTTGATATTGCACTTTGGTATATCGCTTCGCTCTTGAGATACATTGTTCCTTACACTTTTATGTGCAGTTTATTTATCGCCTTCATAATTAGGTTTTACGTTTATACAACAACGCCATACATTCAAAGCTTTTCCTCGTAATATTTCAATTAACTTTCCCTCGTAAAGCGTTTATGTAACGGCCTTTAAAAAATTGCATGTTGGATTTGTAGATTGAGATACTTCGTTGTACGTGTGAATGATTGATAATATTCAAAATAATGGTTGGAATAAGTCGGTCAAACGTCAGATGCATATTAAAATATCAAAGCTTCGTATTACGACATCTGCAAATGATTTATTATTCATTATTAAAATTGTAAAAGCAATTAAGCGAACTGCAGAAAATAGATTAGGTATGCCCGAGAAATCGCTATATGTTACGTAACATTTACGGCTGTAACCTGGAAGAGGTAGGTAGGGGAGTGTAGTACAGAATGTTTCATCACACGTTTCATCAGTTACGTTTACATCCCACCATGGAGCAGGTGGTGAGTCTGTTGGCTTACTACTAGAAAATATAAGTTAGAAAAATGCAATAGTGCCCGACCGGGGATTTGAACCTAGGAAATCAAAATTTGCAGAAATCGCTATACAATATGATTAATGCAGTTTATTAAAGCTTTCTCATTAATTTCTTAGCGAGACTGTTCGATTACGATATTTTTTCCAAGATTTGGTGTCGTAAAATTAATAAAAGTTTCTTAATTGTGAATTTCCCAAATTACATGTTTTAACTGACTACCTCGTAGGTCTAGTGGTGACATCCGTAGCTACTGATCATGGTCCTGGGTTCGATCCCCGGAGAGGTCAAGTACTATTGAAATTCCCAGAAGTATCACCTTGTCTTAACTTGATTAGGTACAGTGTATGGTATTAGGTTTACTCCACATTCTATGGTGGGACGTATAACAGTACTATTGGAACACGGTAGTGTACTACCTAACTACACTTTGCCTACCCACTCGGGGAATTACACGCGTGATATTATGTATTTAAACATATCCTTATGTACTCGAGAGAAGATCCGTGTGCAC